>BROG01001020.1:110000-166635 GCA_030159075.1 Atrina japonica | reverse complement strand
ATTGGAACCATACTTCACACAAATAATCCTCATGTGCCCTAAATATGTCTTTTGTGGTACTAGGGTCTATCTGACCTACTTTCTAGAAACTATGTCATAGTTACTGAAAACCGTTTCCGGAGCAGAAATCCTAAACTACTGCTTGGATTGGAACCATACTTCGCATAAATGGTCGTCATGTGCCCTAGATCTGCGTTTTCACGGTTATATAAAACCATTTCCGAAGCAGAACGCCTTAACTGTTGGATGGATTGGATCCATACTTCACACAAATGATCCTAGTTTGCCCTAGATGTGCCTTTTGGGTACTAATGTCTTTCTGACCATTGAACCAAGTTGAACGAAACTTTACAAGAATGATGCATTTAAAGTCCTTTAAGATTGCTAAAATGTTGCCCATTCATCCAAAAACATGGCCATCAGCGCAAAACATGGTTAAACATTGAATCAAATGGAAAAACACATTCACATATATTATCGACCTCTGAAACCACCAGGTCAGTCGAGACCAAACTTAGTCACAATAGTATGTGGTTGGTCCTCTGTAAAAAGTGGTGTTCAGCAGGTCCAATCCCACCCAAGAAGGCTTCCAACGGATAACACAGTTTAACATTAGATCCTATGGGAAACACGTCTGAAACTGCTTTGCAAATTAAAACTAAACTTGGTCAGAATAGTCCAGGTGAGCTATAACAGGTTCCTGGGAGCCTCTAGTTTATGGCCTTTTGTTAATCTTCGAACACAAATTTTGCCTGTAGTTACTGGTGATCGATTTACCGCTTAATATCCGAGTGACTAAAATATCAAATTATTTTTGTTCTGGGGTGTTCTCAGATTTTAAGAAGTTGACGAGTTGAATTTTAATTTTGTCTTTGATTTGTTTTTTTTTTTCTATATTAATTGCTTTATTTCATCGTATCTGGTGCCGTATAGAGAACGAAGTCGATGTAATTTATTTTGTGATTTTTCCCTACCAGTTTTCTGAACACGTCGCTAGACTCTGGTACATGTTTGACACCATCATTGTACAAAATGTACCTCGCTAGAGTTTTCTTACTCATTTCTGTCCTTAGGGGTCGTTACATCTTTTTCTTTTATGATAATGAAATCAGAATCAGGGTTGACTGGAATGGCAAGATAAGGAATTATAGAGTTATCCTATTCATCGTTTGTTTTCTTTGGCATCTGTTTTGTGTGATTTTGAAATTTGATTTTACATGCTGGCTTTGAAACCACATCATCAGTAGACGATTCTACATATTGGATAGCTTTGTTTGGACTTACAATTTTGTATGGGGTTGTAAATAATTTCTTCTTTACCAAAACGAGCTTCCTTATATTTGTCTTTCAGTTTATAATTTCCTACTCCTGTTCTTTGAATATCTACAAAGTGATAATTGTATAGATGCAAAAGTTCAAGCGACATGCTATCAACAGGGGGCGCTTGGCAGCTTGTCCTTTTTAAAATACAGAGTTGATGCTCTCAGACGGATTGTTAGTCATTCCGGAGTAGGCATCGTTAAGTGCACCCATTTCCATAACTATTCTCTGTAGTCTCTTATCAAATTATCCTAACGACGGAGAACCTGGATAACTGCCATTTTGTAGGAACAGTTTTTCCACTGCCCTTGTCTGTGATGAATGGGATTTTTTCAGTGTATGGACTTAGTCTCTGTCTCACGGAAACTTTAACAGGTGGTTGTGACATTTTTGGGGCTTTCTATCGTAAACGAGGAAAGCTAGAGGAATCCATAACATGAAGTAACACCACCGGAGAGACGTAAAGATCATCCAAGATTGAATGTTGTGTCATACACTAGGCTAACTGAGTAGTCAGTATTACACTGTAATAGCCCTGAAAACTTATCCAACATATCTTACAGAGCAAAATACAGATAGTAAGTCCCGGAAAACAGCTATTTATGACACGAACACTTCCAGGTGGTATGCAAGTTGGATCAAATTATATATATTATCTCCCCCTAGCAATTCGTTAATGATTCTTAACTTGCTGAAGATTCTTAGTATTCAAAATGGCGTGGTGTTTTCCTCCAGTATTTATATTTGATGATATTATCCTGTATACGATCATTGGTTTGGCTTGCACGTTCTTGATTTCAGTTAGCAAAAATTTCGTTGATATAACGTACTCATCATTTGACTTACTATTACCATGTGAAAGATGAGGCACATATATCTTCTCATCCTCATGGCAACATACCAGTACTCTCTTTGGATTGGTCAGTGTGCAACCCTCCTAGTTTTATTAGATGTGCTTGGGCGACTTCGTCCTTTTCTATCTTTCATTCCCGGCAAACGAATATCATGGTAATGATTTTTATTATGTCACCGTTGTCGATTCACATAAGATGGTGGTGCTAAGTAACCTTTTGATTACCATGCGGATGATTCTACTCACATTTCGGTTATGACAAGCTGCACGGGAAAAGCGTTTTATTCCTCGTTGGATACTCTCTTTTGTATGGTAACAAGTAGGAACGATTTCTCTAGTCAGTTTAATTTTAATGTTATGCTTTATTACCTAAATTTTAAACTCGTCCGGGTCACAAAAGTGTTCACAAGACTTCACCCGCCAGGTTATATTGATTTTACTACACCAGATCTTGTGTACACATTGGTGTTTGTACATAATCATGACTTTTTGTTCCCCCAAATCAAATATCCATGAATCCCGCTAGGGTCATTAAGTGGGAAAGTTTGCCAGTTTTCTTGCGGAAGGTCGGTGGTCTTTACCCGGGTAACCGGGGTTTCTCCTCCACCTATAAAAACTGGACGCCATCATATGACTGAAAGACTGTTGAGTATGGCGTAAAACAAAAACATCAAATCAAATATCCATTGCCAGAATTCACCATAAAATGGTAATAGAACGTTTTGTGTACATATGTTACTTTCAGCGTTGTATCATCACCTCATTTTAAAAATGGAGATAGAACCTATAATTCGTTGGCGGTGAGTTGCTGTAAAAAAGAGGTCTCTACAGAATTTCTCACAACATCAGAATCCCTTACACGGAATAAAAGCGCCATATTTGTAGGACTATGAACATGTAGTATACACCGTTCACCCGTGTGCAGCTTACCCTCAATTCGTCTTTTGGGTATGTTCGAAATAGTTTCTTGGGTAAAATAGATTCAACTGTCAAGATGCATTTCTTCACTGAGTAAATGATTCATCAATTTGAACTAAATTTTACAGGTTTACTGATGAAATTATAATTATTAAATTATTTTACAGGATAGAAAGATATTTGAAATATATTTCTAAAAATGATCGATAAACTATTGACATAAACTAATTTTCCTCTGAGTATAATTAATAAACTGGTCAAGGATTCACTACGTATTTTTAGCATACTTTTAAAAACTTAATAACAGTATCTTCACTATTTCAACACAGAGGGACTATTATGAATGAAATTGTACTCATCATTGCCTTATAATCATAAAAGTGAATAAAATAATTTTTGTGGGAAAGAATGGTCGTTGAAAAACCATCAAAACAAGGTCAACTTCAGTGTATTTATGATGTTCCCATTTTTGATTTACCAGGGGTTTTACCAAAAGGTGAGAATATCATAATTCAAAAAGGTGGGAACATGATTAATATATGTGTTTTTGATTGATGTTTCTAGTATAAGAATATTAAAACATTCCAACGACTCGTAGGAACTTAATTTCACAATCCTAATCACTTACTAAAATGTTCAAAGGGCAAAGGTTTGCAATATGATAGAAAATAAAAAACGTTTACATTTCAGATTTACGGCTAAATACTCTTCGTCATGTGAAGCAGCAAATGTTTGTCTCACTATTTCATATATATCTCTCCATTTTATAAGTCACAAATGACATACTAAAACAATAAATAAATGAATAGATAAATGAATAAATGTGAATAAATTAATAAATAAAATGTCTTCAATTTTAAAGTTTGTCACATGGAGAGAGAGAGAGAGAGAGAGAGAGAGAGAGAGAGAGAGAGAGAGAGAGAGAGAGAGAGAGAGAGAGAGAGAGAGAGAGAGAGAGAGAGAGAGAGAGAGAGTGTGTGTGTGTGGAGGAAAACATACAATGAATATGGAAGCTTGTGACCAAATTTCATATCCCAGCCCACCAGGTTTAATTGGAGGCAACATATTTTGTCCATGTTAGAGTGAGAAAAAGCAGTGTGTGTGTGTGTGTGTGTGTGTGTGTGTGTGTTAATCCGGATCCGTATATGCGCTTTCTATACCGATTTCAATTTTTGAATACATTTTGCGACTTGCCGTAAGTGAGATTCATCCGGTGCTTCGTGTGGGCAATTCAAACACAAAAACACACCAAGAGGTAAAACCAAAACCACGTCTTGTACGCCAACTTACATTTATTTATTGTTGACATGATGCACAATACATTCGCCTTTATTTTGCTGTAAACATGCCCTTTTAAATAAGAGTGCCATTAAATCTTCTGGAAGATACGTAAATGCGTCGTTCTTCTGTCGCATTGATTGACCATAATGTCCAAATGAAAGGCTGAATCATTGATTCCATGAACATTCGGCATGTGTTAGGTTAAAGTATTATGGCACCATAATTCCAAGGCAAAACTTGTTGTGTTATGTACGACTACATTAGTTCTATTTGCCAATAGATTTGAGTTGTGTCGTACTCGTAGGTGGGCTGCCCTTGAGGATGTGCAATGCCTTAATTTCTGTGGATTTTATATGTCCCAGCATAAAATCCTCTGGTTTTACCCAGCTTTTTCACAGAAATTAGCAATGCCTGAGAGATAGGGAAAGGGGTCACTTCCAAAAACATGTGTTAAAACTTGGCTTTTAGAAATTATAATTCATTATGAGATATTAATTGATTTATTTTTATCAATAATAGAGGGCGAAGCCCTCGTAGTCGTACAATGCTGCCACATGATTTTGCGCACCTAAGATCCCGATCTCGAAAACTGGAGACACCAAATGGCATAGAATCATAAAATCCACACAGCATAAATCAATTATAATCACTTTTTCAATTTTTTGACAAAACATGTTAATTTGTCTGAACAATTTCCTGTAAAGTGAAAAACAAACCACATCTTCTAACCAGGGATCCAAATGTCACATGATTTTGCACACTGTTCAGTTTCCACGTGGTTGAAGATGTAAATCGGGTATGGTGGTCCATATTCCTTTATATTATTTGTCTTGAAATTCAATATGATAATTAGATTGATTACAAAAGGGATTGAAAAGTTTGCATCAATTGAGAACTAATTATGCTGTCAATTTGCTTCTCGATTATGAATATTCATCATAAACTATTATTGTCATGATGGCGTAGATGTAAACGCTGCTATAGTCGACCAAAAGGCTTAAATGAGGTTAAATACTTGTGTTTTTGCCAGACGTCCGGGGCAAGTGCTTTTATGTATCAGGCAAGTGAATTTTTAGTCAGAACTTGTCCGCAGACAAGTGCTTTTAAATAATGATAGTTATGATAATAAATGAAACACTTTTCTTCTGAAATTTGAAGTTGAAGTTCCCACATGAATTATTGTTCATTATTTAAAAGTAACATAAATAAGAATAAATGAAACTAGAGGGCCTGCGCTAGCCAAATATATTCAAACATTCCAGTAAACATGTTTACTCTGAAACTGGAAGTTGAAGTTATACACGGGCATCACCATACTTTCCATCAAACTATGACCTATACACAATGCAAAATCGGCCATACTGTCCTAATTTCCTTCCCTAAAACCACCAAACCTGTTTTCAAAACTTATATCATTTTTCAAACCAAAGTTACAATTTAATTACGCTTCATATCTGAAGATATATCAATCATGCCGGTAACTCATGTTAATGCATTTAGGTCCCTGTTGAAGTTGATTTTCTTTTATCGATATCTATTATACTAAATATGATTTTTCGTATGATTTTTACCCCGGATCAAGATTTATATGTGCTAATAAAATAATGCAGTTTTAACAATTTTTAGTTCCTAAAAACGTAGCGTGATCAAAGTGTGTTACGATCTCAGTGTCGCCATTTTATATATAGCACTAAACACTGTGCTGTAAACACCGACTGGTTTTGGAAATATAGTTGACTGAATTTGTGCATACCCCAATAGCAGTTTTTTTAAAAGTAATAAAAATGGTGTCATCGATATCATCCTGTTATGTTTTCAAGTACTAAATACATGTAATGATGTATTGTACAAAATGTATTGCAGGCAGTATTTCTGACATATAAATCTCGAGCCGATGTAAGGAAAATCGTATTCAGATAAATTAATATTCTGTAAGTTAAAGTTTACATGTTCACACAGGAAATAAAAACATTTTCATTTATTTTCATTTTTTTTTCTTCAGAGATCAGTTAGAATCTACTTTTGAGATCACAAACGACTTTTACGAACAGTAATTTGAATATCATTCAGGTTAATATGATCCTAACCTAGGTTTTCGGAGTTGATTGATAAGTAGTTGACCGTTCAATTTTTTCAAATTATATTTTAAATATTTTTTATAAATTTCCGATTTTATTGCATTTTATTTTTAAATCCAACCAAAATGTTGATACACAGACAGACAAATTGTGATGAACTTTCTTTTAATTATTTGTGGATGACTCAAATATTACTGAAATATGAGTTTGACTGGTAGATTTTGAATCTTAGGGCTCATGTGACCCCTTCAATCTGAACAAAAATTAAAGTTTGAATCTTGAATTAAGCTTTGTTGTATGCATATTTGGTCTTGTGGTGGGACAAGTGAAATTACAGGTAGGGCAAGTAAATTTCACACAGGCACTTGCCCAAGGGCTAAAAAAATCAATCTGTCAGCCCCTTCAGCAGTATATGTAGGAAGCTCACATTTTTATTCCTACTACATCTGGGCACCCGTACTACTAATAGTAAAAAATCTGCTCACATCGGGAATTTGCGCGTGGCATTAACAAAATTGCGGAACTACAGCAACTTCAACCAGACAATTCATATCGTCAACGTATTGAAATCAAACGTTTTGGAGACATTTTCTGGAAGTATTAGTGTTTTAAATATTTGACGTCGCAACTGAACTTTTACATCAGATTGCGAGAAAGGTGTTGCCCTTGTGAGACCGGATAAACTCTGAAAGTATGCCTTTTCCTGCATTTTTAAATCAGCAGCTGTGTTGTGCGTTCACTTGCTGTCAAAGCATTAATTGCCATAGTTCATATGTTTTTTTTGTTATTTACAGCAATGGAACATTTACATGTTTTAAACAACATGTAAAACTGCAGATGAATGCCTTCACCTCTCTCCATAGGTAGTACCTATGCAGGGATTTTCCCCATTGTTTTGGGAATGGGGCCTAGGCCTTTGGAATTATGAATTTTAGCAACATTTTATTGAAATTAGACATACACAAATCTCAGTGAAAATACAAAAATCTCTTCAAATTCACTGTCATTTAACTTCAGTTGGGAAATTTTGGCTACAAATTGGGGAAAAAATGCATTGTTTTTGGATTATGAATGGATCCTTATTTCGGCCCCGTATGATAGGGTGGAAAATCCCTGCTATGTCTTATTATTTTTATGAACTAAGGCATTGCCTTGAAGCGAGCACAGCTTTGTCATTGTAACGTCAAAATATAACATTAAATGCATAGGGTTAGGAAAACCATGTGTTTTATATTGATGCAGACTGCATCATTTTAGTGTTTTGCATCCAGTGTATGTACAGCTCATTTTTTACCCCCTTACCTCACTTCGCTCACTTAAAGTTGTTGCCAAATCATATGTAAGTCGTATTGCTCATTAGAATGTTGGTAAGCCTTCATATCTAGGCTGTTACAAATCCGGCCATTACGGGATCGGGCTGTCGACAAACCCATTTTACTCAACCACGTGTATAATTCAACCAATCAGATTAAACATTTATGGCAGCCATGTTTTCTAGGAATTCAGGTACCGGTAGTAAACTTTTTGAAGCCCACAGTACGCACGGGAAGACTCTGACTGGGCTGGACACTGTATTATCTGTAATTATTGGACTTAACTCCAGATGGAATATTTCTACAATAGAGAGCTCGCATATTAGCCGCTGATAATTATTATTACCTCTTGATGTGCCCAAAATACCTGATTAAGTGCCAAAGTTACTTGTACAGGTGCCAGAGTTACATGTACTTGTACAAATGTTTCATATCTCTAGCCTATGGACTTCTGCTACTTTCTATCGTCATTATGTTCATGTACATGTACATGTAAAAATGCAAATCACATCATGACACATTGATTTTTGTTTGATAGATTTGAATATACCTGATGTGTCCAAGTGGTTACAGCATTGCACTTTAAAACATGAAATCTTTCACCTCTCGTTCGTGTGGGTTTGACTTTGAGTCTCCTTGGAATCTGAGATGATTTAGTGAGAAAGTTTGGCAGTTTTCTTGTGGAAAAGGCTGGTGGTCTTTACCTGGGTACATTGTAGCCAGGTTACTTCAATCTTTGGGTGCCACCATAGATATAAGGCTGAAAAGTGTAAAGTGGTGTGATGTAAAACAACATTTAAACAACAATTACCTGAGTGGAATTCACATTATTACACCTTAGGTTTTTTTTAGTAAAGCGTCATAGGCTTGTGGGACTGGAAGGTAAACACATACATGTAGTGTTCTATTGACTTCCAGATGTGCTCTATTTTCAGTGGGTTAGCTTTATATGTATATACTACAATGTACTGTTAATAATGAATAAATTTTGTATTTTAGCTCCAGAAAATTTCTGCATATTGATTGATTTTTGTTAAAAACTAAACAAGGATTTCTCTACATGTAGGGTCTCATTGTAGTGAGTCACTGAAACTCATGACCACAGCATGAAAATATTATCTGAGTCCAAAGTTAATTTTTAGAGTTTATTTTACAGCAGCTATTTCAATAACAGGCCACAAAATAACAGAAACTTGTTACTCATTAACAGGTTATATGTGTACGCTAAAACTGAATGACTAATACACTTTTGAATCTCTTTCTATTAGAATGAAAGTAGCAGTTGAAGGCTGTTGCCATGGAGAGCTTGATAAAATCTATGAGACTTTGGACTATCTGGAAAAGAAAAACAACATTAAGATAGATCTGCTACTGATTTGTGGTGATTTTCAGGCTGTTCGCAACAAGAGTGACCTGCAGTGTATGGCTGTACCACCTAAGTATCAAAAGTTAAATACATTTTACAAGTACGTAAAATTGCAATATGAATTTACTGTGAAGGTGGATATTTCCACATGTTGTTAATTACGCAGTTTTCTTCTGCAAATCATGCGCATTGGTAAATTTTACGCAATTTCACAACTTTATTGTGAGCAGTCCTGTATTAAGCGATAATTCTTAGCAGATCTGTGGGATTTGTTTGCGGGGATAAATCACACTGTTTAAAAAATTCACGGTTTTAAAACAATTTGACTGTTAATTGGTCCCAATAAATGCCCACGCCTTTTTCTGTTTTTTCGTAGTGCCCTGGTCCTTTTTTTTTTGTCAAATGAACTATGTATTTTTTTATCATGATTAGTCTAACCTATTTCTGCCCATTTTGGAGAAATGCCATTGGTGCAGTGTTCTCGATAAGAAGTGCCAGCCGACATAATCATTCGCCTATAGCTACAAATGTATTGTAAATACTTTGCAGGCTATGAGATTTCAGTGTCAAAAAAAAAAAGATACTATATTGATATTTATCTGTATCAAATTTACACCAATGGCAGTCCCCAGATCCCTGGCCATCATTTATGTTTCCTCCGAACAAAAATCTTATTGAGAACACTGCAGTGGTGACAAAATTAGGGATTTAATGTGAATTTGTGTGAAATTGTAAAAAAAAAATAGTTTACACATATCAAAATATAAATGTGATGGAATTTGTTTTTAAGTGTATATTCCCCCAGCATTCATTTATTTTTCATTTTCTCAGTCTGTTCACCAAATTTGGAATTATTTACATCAAAATTTGGAAAAAAATTTGCAGGGGGAATTGGGTCGAATATATTCATTTACAAGAGAGATAACTCTTACAAGGCTATCTTACTATAAGGTAAACAAAAATTATTACTTCTCTTTAGTCTTTAGACAATAATGCTTTAAAGTGATTAAAAAATATTCAAATTAATACCGGTATGTTTGAAGATTTTTTTCAATATACCTTTTGACCTTTTATCACTTTTGTCGGTGTTAATATAAATTTTTCAGAGGCTTAAAATATCCACAATTATATTCCCTATTTCGACATGCAAATCTGTCCCATCGATTCCAAACATTTATCAAGCGATTTGGGTAAAAATCTATCAGCATCATAAAAACCTCATTATTTGCAGCAACTTTCAATTTATTTTGAAAGACAATCATATTTTTATGCCCCCCAGCCTCAAAGGTCCGCAGAGGACATCTAGTGTTTGCACTGTCCATCTGTCTGTTTGTCTGTGTGTCTGTAATTCTTTCCACTTTACATATAAAGTGCGATATTTCAAGTGCGGATTGCAATACCATGAATACAGTAACCAAACGTAGACTGTAAGTTCATTTAAGAGTTGCTCACACTTCACTGACATCACATGCCCCTGGTGGTTGGGTGCGGTCAAAATGTAGGACATTGACTTTTACATGTAGATCTCTTTCTAAAATTTGTTGGGACTGGGGGCATTTGTGTTTCACAAACACATCTTATTTACATTTATGAAACAAGTTCCACTTGGCGATAGTTGTCTACTGCCATTACTTGGTCCTAATTTCAACAATTACGATCATGTTTTCGAATTTACACCAAATGGAGGAGCATTCTGGTAGAAAATATATAATTTAAATTACGTTGTACTCACCTGCTTCCAGTGCATTATCAAAGATAATATGCCATGAGGAAGCAAAAGTTTTGTTTTATACTTGTTTGTGTTAACACAAAATTAAACAAAACATTAAAAAAAGAGATCAAATTTTGTCGAAATTAGGACCCCCAAAATTTTATAAATTAGGACCTGCGACAATGTTATGGAAAAACAACTACACTTGTACACATACATTTTGTATACATTGTACATTGTACGTGTAATACATTCAGCGTACAGACAAATCACATTTTTAACCATAGACATACAAGTACAAGTAGATTTGTGGCCTACTGGCAGGACATGCAAGAATTTTAATGATTCTGCCTACCTGATTACTATTCTAGTTTTTCCATGATCAGTGTTGAGAAGATTGACCTTTTTATACACAAAACATTTTAAACATTTAAACAAGTTTTTGATTTGTAAGAAGAAAAGACCAAAACAAATGCTATTTATAATTATTTCTGTCAATTAGACTTCATCAGTTGAGCTGGTATTCAAAATAGATGTAGAGTTCAGAAACAAAAAGTGGTACCATACATGTACAGTGCCGTAAAAAAAAACGTAATAATAATCTTCCTGAATTCTGTCTTACACATATGTAATCACACTTTGAAGTACTGGTACGGTATTTTCTGAACTTGTTCTTGTTTTATCTTACAGATATTACTCTGGAGAGAAGAAAGCGCCATATTTGACAGTATTCATTGGTGGCAACCACGAAGCATCTAATTATCTCCAGGAATTGCCGTACGGAGGATGGGTGGCACACAATATTTACTATTTGGGTTTGTGTTTTGAAGTAAAGTGAAACTTGTATATAATAATCTCCTTAGGGACACAAGAAAACTGGTCTTTAAAGTGGAGTGGTCGTTATATAGAGGTTGATTTGTACACAAATAATGGTCTTATTCACCAGGTGGTCTTTATACACAGGTGGTCATTAAAGCAGGTTTTACTGTATCTTGTTTTTATGATCATATCGTCTTCTTTTGTGTATGAATTGAATGAATCCTTCCAGAGATTTTTCTAGGCAATACCATGTTTTTGTCTGGTTACAAGACCCATTCTCAGCTGCTTGTATTCCCCCAAAATTCAAAATTCAGAGTTTTTAAATAAAAAATAAAGTAATTTTAAACAAATGTCTTAAAGTAAGCGTAAAGTAAAGTTGTCTTCTACGCCAGGCCTGGATAATAAACCACTGAATATTGTAAAGAAAGTGATCATTTTATTTCTGAAGACTGTGAACATTTACATTTCTCATAATCACTATCATACTTTCTCTTAATTTCCATGTTTTGTTTGACTATTTCTGGTTTTTAACCTGTCCAGATATCGCCACATGATGTTTGTTAGAAATGTTGACAAAATCATAAAGTGACAAACATGTGCTTTCTTAATCTGGGTTACCACTATGTTCGTTATATAGGTGTTGCAAAGAGAGAAAGGATTACCCCCATTGACTTCCTAGTCAGTGTCTTAAACATGCTTTGAAAACAAAACTTTTATGCTCGCCTGTTGTCTTGATACAAGATAAATAGGCTGAAGAGTTTATTCCCCAGTCATGCTAATGAAATGCGGGAATCATTTGCCTGTTCACAAATTTATTTGGAAGGGACGATTGCTCATTTCTAACCCATTCTTTTTAAAGACCACTTATCTTGAGAGACTGCATGGGGTAGTCTCTCAAGACAGGTTCCACTGTACTACATTGCACTAGCAGTCTGTCTTAACATTTGTCAGATGTCTTTCTTGGTCCTGGTGTAAACTTTCTCTGTCTTATAGTAAATGCTTTTCTAAATATACAACTCCCAAGCAGAAAGTGTCAGGTTCAATTCCCAGTACTCGGAACACAAAATAATACAGGAGCGATCATTCAGGTTATGTGGAGGTTACGACAAATACAAATCACGTAACCTCCTTTTCATTCTCGATAAATTTCATTTTAAGTCTTCATTATTGCTATCGTAGCCTACAGATTCAGGTTACGGTCATTCTTGGGCACTGGGTCATAGAAAAAACTTTTTAAAGATTGTAGTGACTGCTCCTTTGCCAAATGCTCGGCATACAAAGTAATTGGTCTTTTGAATGAGTCATAAAACCAAGGTCCTGTGTCACAGAAGGGGTGGCATGTAAAAGAACCCTCACTGCAATGGCGTCAGTCCATAACACAGGTCAAAATTTGTGGCACTTCACCTGAAGCTGGTGACATCTCAATAAAAGTGAAAATTCTTGACAGGATTTAAAACAAAAAAAAATACCTCCCCTGGTATATACCGCCACCTTGTGTTTTCCTTCATTTTGGCGGTATTCTGGGTTTGGCAATATATATCGGAATTTACTATTTTAGAGGTGTGGTTGTTTTTATGTCTTTTAATTTTACTCTACAAAAGTGTTCATACACCTGTTTTCGGGTCTTTAAGTGGAGTTCATTCCCCTGTGATAAACCTGTACTTGAGACAAAGGCAAACTAAACTTCAAATTAACCATTATCAAAACAACTCATTAAGTGTTCACTGGACCATGTAATTCATTTCAAATACCATATTCAACCCATTAAGCGCCCATGTCCCTATAAGTGCCCCCTCCCCTTTTTTACATACATGTACGATCAAGAATCTTTTCTAGCTGGTTGACAATGAGACGTGGACCTGAAAAACTGAAACAGATTATCTGTAGCCCACAGCAACAGAATTATTTTTAAGGTGTCCTCTGTAGCGTAATACATGTAACTACAGCAAATTTATCACTGTGTCTTATAAAGAATTAACTGTTTTACGTCAAATTGACTATCCCTTTAAGTGCCCACCTCTTTTTTCTGTTTTTTGTAGCACCCTGGGCACTTAAGAGTAATTATATGTAAAGACCAAAGAATTATTTAAGTGCTGAGAAATGGTATGTCACAGAATACGCTCATATTTACTATATATGTTTATTATAGAATACTTAAACATAATATTGATTTTAAAATTGAAAAAAATATATATTGTTGCAATGGCAACAAAGAGTTGTTTTCTTTTACCCATATAGGAAAAGGCATTTTTGCATAGTTTCAACATTTTTATTTTTATTTAACATACAAGATATATCAATAATGTAAATATTTTATTTGAATCACCTTTGATTAGACATTCAAAACAATAAAATCCAAAGTGATAATCAGTACAGAATGTATTTTGCCTAACAACTTAAAGATAGGGGGTTTCTGCAATTATCCAATTAGAAGAATTTTATGATTTTTTTATTTTTCAAGACTTTACCCCCCAAAAATGCAGCATAGAAATTTTAAGATACTTTGACCTAAAGTTTGAATAAGTCATAGAACAATATATTATAAAATCAGAGCGGGTATTTTTTTCGTTTCTTAGCAACAGTTACTCAAAGTTTGGCTATTTTAAGAATTTTCAACGTATATAGTTCAACTAAATTTCTCCTATCATTTCAAATCTTCATAATATTTTTAAATCTAACTTTCAAATATAGTAAATAACAACTGTCAAATAATATATATAATTCCATTTTATACTGTATTAGCAATATAATATACCTAAATATACCTAAATATACCTTACCCCCCAGATTTCCGCGTCCGTTCAAATCAGGACACCGACATTGTCTCTTTTCGAACCGATTTTATAGCATCTCGTAAATCTTGATTTTTACACAAAATATGCGATTTGATTGTCATTTGATAATATTTAGGGATACCTATGATCATATACAATGATTATATTCAGTTTATCTTAAGTCAAAAAGCTTCAGATTAGTGTAAATTGACCTGACATCTCAACTCCGCCACTGAAATCCGACTTCTAATTTTAGTGTGCTTTCATCACCCAAAATCTAGGAAATCTAAAACGAACCAAAATTTGAGTAACTTTTTACTGAAAATAATTCAGAACGATGTCCTTAATTATCATTGAAAAGATTACTTAAATAGAATTAGCACTGAGTGAGAAATCAACGATTATTTATTTCGAATCCGCCGCTAATCGAATCCGAAAACACTATACTATCAGGAATCCGACATTAGCATCTTTTCGATCCGACTCTGTAGTATTACTAAGCGATTACAAATTATGATTGCTAACGAAAAATAAGTGATTTTAGTGTCATTTAATGGTATATTTAGAAGGATATTATCATAAACGATTGTGATATATACTTTACTTAAAGTTTAAGTATAACAAATTCACTTAAATCGATCCAATACCTCGACTCCGCCGTCGAATCCGACTACTAAATTTAGTGTGCCAACGTAAGACAATGTCACGTAAATCGAGTCCAAAATAATTTTGTATAATTTTCTACTGTGAATGATGTAAAATACCGTAATAAAGATATACTACAATTATTGTGTTCTTTGAATAAGTATTGGGGAAGAATTTGACAATTATTTATTCGATTCCGCCGATTCTAGAATCTGACTCCGCCTCCGACTACTACTTTCAGTGATCGCCTTAATCAACGTGAGATAGACGCTCTAGTTTATTGCAAACGTATCGTGGTTATTTTTAAGCGCATAACTGACCATGATTTCGGCTGTATTGACAGAGTGGAAACGGAAAACATTCAAATTCCGGTTTGAGAAAACGGGTAGCGATCGATTTGGACGTAAAAAAAACCCAAAACCTAAAAATTGGTCGTATTTATGAGTGATTTGGTTGCATTATGGATCTATGTTTATTGCAAGTACGATTTCTTGTATCCACATTTAGTACCGAGTTCACATAAGCTGTTCATTTCCAATTTTCTTAAATAGTTCTCTTTTGGCACAGATAACAAATTACATTGATGTTGTCCAAGGAATTATTAATTAGTAACAAAAATACCCACTGAGATATTTTTCTGTTCGTTTCTACTAATGTTACTAAAGTCACTATCTAGAGATAAATGAGCGATTTCCTATGTTGCGTTTTTACAGAGGCCAGATTTAAATTTGCACGGAATTTCCCTATATTAACCTAAAAAACCAACTTTCAACAGGTCTTTTTTAAAAACGGAGGCATTACGATCCCCGATATTTTCTACCTTGTTATATAAACATGTTAAGATCAATAATTAATACAAAAAACTGCTGTCAAAACTGACAAATATCAAATTTCATGAAATTTACGTAATATGGCTATTTCCATTAGGTTACCATATTTAATATAGATAAATGACCATTGCTATGGTAACGAAGAAGTTTTACTGGGAAAAAATTGTAAGGTTTTGTTACTCTCATGCAAGGCTATCATTGTGACCAGCTGCTTTCAAAATTTGCGATATACCATTTCTGACCAATTTTGGTCTTTATATAGAATTACTCTTAATGGGTCAGATACAGTAATATGATTTTTCAGTCAAAGCAATTTCAAATTAAACAATTTTTTTTAGCATAGGAGCTATCAGCATATTGTAGGGGAATTTCATTTCATTTCAAACTAACCAAATTTTCATTTTAAGTGAGTTCAATGTATCCAACTGTATTTCATAATCTCTCATTTTTTGGAGTATGTGTTATTTTTTTTAATAATGATTCATTTCTATACCCTTCTCTGGTGACTCAAAAAATATGAAAAGTAATTTGAAATTTTCATCAAATTCACAGGATATGCAGGCATTATACAGGTGGGTGGAGTGAGAATTGGCGGATTGTCAGGAATATTTAAAGGCAAAGATCTCCATAAAGGTATTATGTAAAGTCTTTATGCTTTTTAAGTTCACTCCTGCAAAGTTGAAGGAGGGGCTGTCAGTGTCTAGTAAAGAAAAATGGTTGAGGCCAAGTTTAGGCTTCTACTCCTCATACATCAACCAAACTTGTATGGCATATACAAGTATATCGTATGATTCTTAGCATATGTATCCGATGCTGGATCATTCCTGTATTTTTAGCAGAAAATGACCCTGTTTTGTACTTGGTCTATTTTCAGTGCTGAGGTTAAACATCTCTCTACTCAGAAATTAGCTGTATAATACCTGTAGAGTGCTGACAATAATATTTCAATGAAATAATCAAAGGGCAATAACTCTAAATAAGGGATTATGAAGCACAAACTCGTCTGAGATATTACCTCAGTAAACCCTTGTATCAAGTTTCTTGAAATTCCATTGAGAAATGAAATTGTTAGAGTTCTGACAATAATATTTCAATAAAATAAACAAAGGGCAATAAATCTATACGCTTCTAATCCTATATCCCCTCCTAACTTCATTTGTGAGGGGATAACTATATTTGGATATGCTGGACATGTAGCACACTATTTACAAGTCTGGAGATTAGCTTGATCAGGAGAATTTTCAGACAGTTCTGTTACAGTAGAACTTATCACATTTTGTTTCCACTCTTATGATAAATCAACTGTCTTTTCAAAGAATATATTTTGAAAACCATTCCATTGAATATTTCTATACCTAAAACCCTTTTTTAAGGGACCACCTGTCTTGAGAGACCACATTTCAGTGGATGAAAGGGTAGTCTTTTAAGACAGGTTCGACTGTATCACAAATCACACATTGTGTATTGTTAAACTGTCCATGACAGTGATGTATTTTCTGTTGTGAACGACAGTATGATAGTTGGCCTTTTTCTTCCAGTTTTGGGAAAATGCCATTGGAAACAAAATAGTTTGCTCACATGTTAATTTAAATACACAAATGGAATCTTTTTTTTTTTTGAAATGCATTTCTTCCTGCATTAATTATTTTTTCATTAGGGTCGTGGCCTTTACTCCTAGCTGGAAATTTTTTTCATCATATCGGAAAAAAAGAAACTCGTATTTTGTTTTGGGAATGAGGCTGAATACTATAGAAAAAAGCCTGGATCCACACACAAAACATGCATCAAATACGTTGAAAACCAGAAAATATGTCAGTAATGATTTTTTAAATTTATTTGCTAAGTTGGCTAATAGCAACATGAACCCTGTATATTATTGGACTGTATATGTATGCATTTCTACTGTCTTGTATTTATCTCGAAGCTCTTGGTTCAGAGGTTAATGTAAATGTTATCATAATTGATTTGTATTTTTGTATATAACTTTGCAGGCCATTTTGAACACCTACCATATGACCAAGAAACTAAGCGATCTGTTTACCATGTGAGAAATTTAGAAGTTTTCAGAATGAAACAGGTAAGACATATTGTTGTACAGTGGTTTTATTCCACGGGTTGTAATTTTGACTGTTTTTCTCACTCTTGAAATGATGGTGTTTCTTTTAATTCGCAGGTCACGATTAGTTAAAAATAATATCAGGTCGTAAGAAGCCCATAATATATTTAAACATATATATATGGGTCATTCTGTGGTAGGGCTGTCATTGATAGACTCGATATCGATGTATCGATATACAAATTGATTCGATACGATAATGGATACATTTTTTAGTATTGATACATTTCATAATGCATTTCACAGTATGTACTTTCTTTTACAATTTCCAAAATTTTCCATTTGTTTTACTTCATATTCTCAAACTATGTTATATTTTATTCTAACTGTTCAGTTTGTTCAAATAAACAATGTTTTCCTTGCAATGATTTTTTTTATTTATCAGGTAGTAAAATACACAGTAAAGGACCTAAATATTATAATGAGTCTATATATTTTGAATGCATTATTCATAGTAGTACCATATTATTCGATTTATCGATACATCGATACTTTTTACTTATCGATATATCGATATCTAATTTCTCATCAATGACAGTCCTATTCTATTGTAATGGGAACAAAATGTGTGACATCAATACTAAAAATTCAAAGTTGTTATTTTGATTCTGATACTTTAGTATAGAAGAAAAATGTCCATATTTTAATAAAATAATAAGTAGAAGATAGTTATTTGAAATTTTCTTTGTCAAACTCAACAGCACAGTTGGAAAATTGTATCGGTTTGGATGTTATGGTGGATAGCAAAAACTGTCTTGTTGTAGAGATAAAATGCACTTAAAGTATGCAAAACCTTGACAAAAATCAGAAATTTACACTTCTTTTGCCACTTTTGATGAAATTTAAATGATATGTGATTTATCATCAGCTAGAATCAGATATCAAAACCTGTTAACCTTGAACAATGATGGTGGCATGTCTAATTTTTTGTTCTGACAATTATTGACGAGAATATATAAACTTCCAAATGTACTGTGTCCATAACACTATCGATGCAAATGACATTTTAAAAAAAGAAAACACAAAATACAGCTTTAGTTATCTTTTATTTCAAGTTGTTTTGGATGTTACATTTTTCAGCATGGACACGAAAATTTCCAGTGTTAATAAAAAGTACCCTCATACATATGAATTTATAACTTATGCAACCTTCATGGGTGAAGTTCTAAAGATTAGAAGACTTTCTGGGTCTTCCAACGATATTTTGATAGAAGTGAAACGCTCCCAGCTGGTGTCCTCTTTTAGTTTGTAACATCCAAAACATTTATTTTGTTGGCTTTGTTATATCGGGAGAACGAAGCCGCACTGAAACATCCTCATCACAAAAAAAATCTTAAATTTCCTAAGGATATAAATCTATATGTAATTAACAGATGAATCACACTTTTTTCAGACAAGTATGCCCAAATAACCTCAAATAAATGTGGTGAATTCTTTATAGCGTCTGACATTACACAAACATGAAACATGCATGAGTACCAACGTTACAACATGTAGCGTGGTCAGACGCTATTGCTGCATCCAGTGACTACGAGTAAACCACTCTCAAAACAAGTCTGGGTTTCAATGTTATGAGGATGCTTGACTGCTATGAGCTTGTTACAAACACAGAGATGATGTAGACTACGTGCAGTACTGACAGCCTCACGCATCAGGTGTACGGACGTTACAAAAATATCCAGACACCAAATCATAACCACGAATCAAATTTTAATTTATTACTGGTACAACTCACTAATTCCAGTAACATGTCTGCTTTTTTCAAGTATAGTATCAAACACAACATTTATAGACCAAAACTAATATATTTCATTACCATTACCATCTGATAGCAGTATTTAAAAAATGAAGATGCGATGGACATGACTCATATCATACAAACCCACATTTTAATATCATTGAAAATACAATTTAATTTACGTATCCCAATGATTAAACTGCAGAAAATTTGAAGTTAAAGGCAAAAGAAAGAACAACAAACAGTTAATTTCGGTTTTTAATGCTATGTCACAAATCGTGATATCAAGTTGCTTGCATTTCAAATAATTTTCACTGATTTATTTTTTAACCAGTGCCAGAATTCATCAATCTTATGTTTATTTTTTATTCAAAGTAAGGCTATAAAACTGAAATAATCAAATTTTGTAAAAAACACACATAGGCATTGAAAATTAATTTTAAGAAATATATAACCATATTTATATCCTTTACCACAGAATGATCCATATATATATATATATATGATTTCATTAACTCATTCACCCCTAAAGAATTATTTGGCCTGGTCTAAGTTATTGATAAAATACATGACAATATTTAAAAAAGAAATTAGTCAAATTTGAAATTTTCCTTGCACAAAAAAGGGAAAAGAAAATTGGCTATGAGAATGAATGATAGTGATAAGCATTTTTAATTCTAGAGGGATATATAAAAGATGCACACATTGAAATAAAACAATATATGACAACAGGGGTAGAGTGTAACATATTTTTTTTTTATCCAGGAGCCACCTGGACGGCTAAGATTCAAAATCTACGAGCCCAAGTCAAATTTTGAAAAGCCCAAATATTTCCTTTATCTGAGATATATGTAGCTTCAGACATCTGTTCAGAAAATCATCTACAATTAAGGAAAATTGAAGAAAAATGACCTCATCTCATTGTTCCTCCTGACTCCCAATGATTAAGTTATAACTTTGGATGAGAGAGTGCATTTTGCAATATGGAATTTGTGTGATTTAGTCTTCAAAACCAGAAAATATTTTGATAGTGTAGTTTTGAAATTAATAATTAGATATTGAAAATGAATATTTGGACTTGGATGTAAGAATTTTTCATGATCTTGGACCCTGTTTTATGGAATGATGCCAATATAGTAAGACTAGATGGCTGAGTGGTTAGAGCATTGTGGTCTACTCTAAATGCTTTTCAGCGCAGGTTTGAGTCCCGTTGGACCCTAAGCTGATATTATGAGAAAGTTTGCCAGCTTACTTGGGGAAGGCTGGTGGTCTCTTTCCATATACAGTTGTGGAACATAAATATTCGCTACTTATGTTATTTTCTTATTTGTTTTATATATAACCAACAATTTTTAAATGCTGGTAAAATCCACAAATTATACCAGAACTTGACAAATTTGTACAAATTTATAGTAGGATAATTTCTTATTTCTAAAGTATATGCATTTATAAATTATCGTGTTTATCTACAAAAATGACAGTATTTTTCTCACAAGTAATATTGTAAATTCCATAATTCTTCTTTCAGTTTAATGAAATATGTCAAAATTTACCTAAAATAGTTTTATCCTCCACAGAATCATTATTTTCTCAAAATATCTAAATTTCAAAAAGATTAAAAATATGAATTCAATTTCCTTCATGTAAAATTAAATATTTGAAATATTGCCTAAATTAGTGGATTGTATGGGCTTTTAGATATTGTTGGTTTTATATAAAACAAAGAGGAAAATAACTTAAGTGGTGAATATATGTAAGCAGGGTTTTCTCCTCCATCCTTAAAAAATGGCCGCCATCATATAACTGAAAATTTGTTGAACGTGGTATAAAACACTTATAAGAAAAATCAAACTGAAAAACCAGAGTCAGTACATGTAACTAAGTACTCAAAATGCTTGGTGTATTTATCACATCTGATAGTGTTAAAAAGTTGTAGGTTTCATCTAATAAAAATGAGTCAGTAATGAATAGAAATTTATTATTAAAGTTCAAATTAATACACATCATGCATATTGTGTAAGTATTTCACCTACACATGTGGGAGTGATATGCGTAAAAGTCAAAATATCAATCCAGATTATGAAACAGAAAAAAAAATTGCTGATCACAGTCACCGGCATATTAATTTACCCCTGTCTGTCCGGATATAGATTCAGTCTACTCTTGATTTACCGCCACCCGATAAACTGCCATCTTCACATACTGTACATTACAGAGAACAGATTTCCTACCATATATTACTTGTGTTAAACTGCCAATCCTCCAAATTCCATTGATTTTTACTTGATAATACTGCTACAGTAGGTCAATTGATAGCTATAGTGCATTGATTACTTAACTGCACCACTAGTCTAGAAACCTACACATGGGTGATTGTTGAGTAAACATGTTTCCTTGTATTTTTTGTCTTCAGTAGGCCTTCTGATTATGGATAATAATATCATGTACAAGTTGCTAATTGAAATCATATAGGTTCTTGAGGGTTCGAACATTCATGTTGGAGAGTAGAATTGGACAAATATTTTAATTATTTTCTTCTTTTTTGACATGTTTTAGACATGATAATGACTTTGAATTTCAGAAAAGCTTTCACATTATAATGGACATCCAGTGTTAGCCCTGGGTCTGAAAATGTATCGGCCAAATCATGCAGACTGGAAATAGAAACATTAGATTTTGTTTGTGTCGGTGCACAGGCCTTTTTTCTGTAAACTTTGGGGAAATGCCATTGGCGACATTGAAGTATTTCCTTTTACATACATGTAGATTTATTTTCATTATGGTGGTGAGCTCAACACCAAATTGGGATTTTTTTTTCATCACACTGAAAAAAACCAACATGTATTTTGATTGGGGTTGAATTTTGGCCCCTGTAGATACTATAGAAAAAGCTCTGGTACACGTACATGTACAATGTACATGCACAATGCAAAAACAAGAATATAAGCAACACTATTGTATGCTCCTCAAACACTGAAAGAGTGAAACTATCTTAAATTTATATTGGTAACCTTGACCTTTCAAAAATGAGCTTGAAGGAATTTGGACTAAAAGTAAAATATTTGTGTTAAGCATGAATATTGCTTGTGGTCGCGCCTTTCCATTTTCACTTGCATTATAAAGTGACTTTTCTTTTACATTTTGCTTCAAAACTTTTTGATGAAATCGAAATTGTGCAACAAATTCTTTCCTTTTTTCATCTTTTTCTTGCATCTCTGACATGACAGATTCATTTCTTTCTTACCTGTTTTCCTTCAGATACATTGTTTCAAAATGTCATCTTTCTCTGTCTCCAGCAATTTTTCAGGCCATTCATTGGTTTTATTTAATGTAAACATAATAAAGGCTTTATTGGTTAAAGTGCTTGCATTAGGTCCGTAGTGAAGAAAGAAATCCAGCATGCCAAACACTCGCTCAGGGGTTTTATTATGTGTGATCACAGACTTTGTTCGCTGTGGAACCGGTCAACAGGGGATGCTTACTCCTCCATGGCACCTGATCCCACCCCTTGATTTCAAGAAGTCTGTGTTTGTACATTTTTTTACCAGATTTTTACCTATATCCTGGACATCCTCGTGATTTATACCTTTGTATCTGATACTTTTTATGTTCAAATATTCTGAAACATTATGGATATTCCCCCACTGATATGAATCCATTTGAATCATTTGCGACTCTGTCAAAAGGTGTTCAAATCCAAAACATGCACATTCCTCTCAATAAGCCTCCACAGGTATGCTATAACTAACTTAGACAAAAGTCCCAATACCTTACATGCTGCAATGATGAATGATGTATTTATTTTTTGCAAGAGAGAGTATAAAAGGCATTTAGCTTATTACCTGATTCATGAACACTCTCAAGGAAGGCAACAATGGTCTGGTGATGATAATATGCTGTTTGTCCAATCAAAAAGACAATGTTAAAGCGGTTACCACGAAAACCAACAAACATCACTTTCTTAGTTTGAGATTTGCAATATGTTTTAAATGCACTAAAACATCCACTTTTCTCATCAATACCTTGTCCAAAACATTTACCACAGAATCTGAGGAATGACATGGTGTTTGAACAACTGCTAAGTGTTTCATCTACATTACCACTATCGTCTAACTTAGAAGGGTAAATATCCTCTTGCATGTGCTGATATTTTTGAAAAATACCCGGACGGCATTCTGCAAAATCGACAATTAAATGTAATGCACAAAAAAAGTTGTTTACTCCTCTACAAAGACTTTTCTCTTCCACTGAAAGAAGTTCAAAGTTTACCGAGTTCTTCTCCAGTCACTTCCTCCTTATACTCCCCTAGCAAATTTGTAACTGCAATGTTTGTTTGTGCGCGATCAGACATAAAATTCTTAATATTACATAAAATTTGATGTCCTGGCAAAATGTCTTACTCCTCACAATATTCAGAAATATCATTTAGAATATCCTTAAAAGTGTCTAGTGTTGTTTTGGAAGACTTATCACACATGTCACATAACCCAAGAAAGTAAATGTTCTTATCCTCATCACTTAATAGAAATGATTGCAGGGCTCTACAACACTAAAAAAAATCACTCTTCATTTGGCCAGTGAACCAGAAATTTTACTAGCCAGCCAGAAACTTTTACTAGCCTATATATATATATGTGTGTGTGTGTGTGTGTGTGTGTGTGTGTGTGTTCTTAAAAAATTCAGCTGGATGAAATAAAATAAAACACATTAACTTTTTAAGTAGACATGACTTTTTATCGTTTCAATCCATTTAAAACAAGATTAAATGTTTTCCATTTTTAAATAAATCTGAGTGTTTATATGCCTATACTTTTCATATTTATTGCTCTAATATTGAGGTGCACTTAAAACTCTGTTTTTGAATTTATAACGCCGGTTTCTTTTCGACAGAATTTACAAAACACAATGTCCACCCACAAGAATTTGAAATTTTATCTGTTAAGTTAAAATCGAGAGTCAAACACCCGATCGTCAGACAAACACCGATAAAGTTCTTTATAAGGTTTTTGTCTGACAATCGGGTGTTTGACTCTCCATTTTAATTTGCTGATAAAATTTCCAATTCTGGCTGTGCCTTTGGTCTACCCGCCCTCCTCGTCGAACACTAGCCATGACTCGGTTCCAGTATTCCTGTAACACTAACTACGTTTAAATTTGCTAGTGTCCAATGAAGAGGTAGATGCTTCTGTTGAAATCGACAATGAAAAAAAATCTCATCGTGTTCTGTTTGGAAAGTTGCAAGTCGAAAACATGATAGCAGATAGTGTTTTTATATAGTAATCAACGTGAGTTAGATGCTCTAGTTTATCAAAACTGAATAGCAAATTGGTTGTTGTAAAGCGCATAACAGATCATGATTTCGATAATGTAATTTCACAGTGAAAACAGACAAACTTTTGATTTCCCGATCAGGAAAAAACTGGTCGCAATGTGGCGACTGAATTAGAATAAACATTTGCCAAAACCTAAAAAATGGTCGCATTTGCGAGTGATTTGGTCGCATTGTAGAATGCTGGATTGGTATGTTTTTCCGAAATTTCTAGTTTCATCTCCATATAAACATGTATTTTGTTTATCTATAGAAATATTAGCCAACTGTCTTTGACCTATGGCCACACCCTCAGAAACTATGTTATCTACTGTTTATCTTGATGACACCTTGTTAGCAGTCATTTTGACCATTTTCAAAACATAATTTATTACTGGGCACACTTAAGCTGTTGCGACGTTATGGCTTGTCAATTTTAACATGCATTCTCTTAGTTCTGAAGAATATAAGTTTATGGTTGGATCAAACAAATTGACTTCTGCATTGTCCTGTAGAAGAGACTGGCAGTAATCGCATTCAATTCTGAGGTCTTTATTCTCATTTTTCAAACGTTGAATTATAACTTAATTCCTTCTACTGTTTTTTACTTCTTCCTTCAAATTATCATTCTGAGTCTTCATCGAAGAGTTTTCACTGCACATTTTAAGATTTGTTTGTTCCAATATAGAATGTTCAAGATTTTTAACAGTAGCCATCAGAATCTCTTTGTCTTTTAGAACTTTCCTGTACTTCCTTGCTACATGTACATCAACTTTTGGAACATCTCTTTTTCTTTTTCCATTCTAACAGGGTATTTTGGTACTTAACTTTATCTATTTTCTTTTGTTTTTTCATTATCTTACAATGCAGAGATTCTCTCAGCCTTTGTAAATCTTTCAGTTTCCTTTTATAAGTTTTTTTTTCTCTCTGGATATTTTCACGTCATATTTCGGTTATATTTCTTTTGTCAGTTTTATTTCCTTTTTCTCCTGCTCTGTTTTCAAAGATTTCTCAAATGATATGCTTGACTCTTTAACTTAGTAACTTCTTGTTTCATACTGTTTATTTCCTGTGCCATATTTGTACATGCCATCTGTAATGCTTCTTTTTCATTTTCCACAAGAGCCGGCCTGGCTTAGTAGGTAGTAGCGCTCGACTCTTGATCGTGAGGTCATGAGTTCCGAGTCCAGCCGACGGCAGGTTGGTTTCCTGTCTGTCGGATGAGACAGTAAAAACCGTGGTCCCGTGTCACAGTAGGTGTCGGCATGTTAAAGAACTCTCACTGCTCAATGGCAGTAAGTGCCGAGCATAGGCCAAAGTTTCAAGCCCTTCACCGGCGTTTGGTGACGTCTCCATATGAGTGAAATATTCTTGAGTGGGACGTTTAACAACAATAAACAAACAAACAAACATTTTCCACAAATGGTTTACTTCCAGTGCTCACACATGTAATAGTATTTTCAGGAACCAAAAATGAATCGTTTAAATATTTCTCCTTTTGTAAACCTCTTTTGCCCTTAATTTTTTCTTTACATCTGTGAATTTTTTGCAACTAATGCCTTGAAATTAATGTTTACGATTTCAGAGCCTGAAAATGAAGAAAATGTTTCTAGTATTTTGGATTTGTCACCGAGAAAACTTTCATATGTCTCAATTGCTTTCTTAATTGCTAGTTTCTTCATCCTTGATTTTCCTTTGGCTTTGGTTGCAATTGTTTTTAGAAATTGATTCTGAAGTACAGCTCTCTTTGTCACTTTGACTTTCTGTGTTTGTATCAGTATTTGGCAAAACTATTTGAATATCACAATTATCAGTATCACTTTCTTCTGATGAAGATGTCTTAAATTTCCTTTTTCGATTTACATGTACAACCAGAAAACAATTCTTAAAAGTTTTTGTGAGTCATCAACAAAATGATGGTCAGGTGCAAAGTGTGGTCTAAATTTGTACTCCTTGTCAATGACACAGAGGATTGTCATGTAATGAATTCAAGTTCACACCTATTTGGGGCAGTCCTTCAGATTCTGGTCAAACCCCAGAACCAGATCTGGCAAATGAAGGATAAGTAGGATTTGTATTAAATGTAGTGATGCTACTAGTCCCTAGACCTGAGGTTTTTGTAGACATAGATGAGCCAGAATCTGTAGAACTTTGTAACACTATTAGCTCATTTGTACTACTTGTACTAGTTGAAGCATCCTTCAGAAAAGAAACATTGTCTAGTGTAAATAAAAACACATTGACTAGTCGGCTAGTGTACATGTAGACATTAAAGGCACCCTACATATAAATCACATTGTCGAGAGTAAATAAAAGGTTATAGAAAGTTGATGCCATACCTCACAGCAAGTATTGACATTTACAAGTCCCAAGTCGACAATATTACAAGCTAATTAATGATGATTATGATGAATCTTCCTTGATTAGATCTAATATTAGTAATATCAATTAATATTTTTAGTAGTACATAAATCGTAAATGGAATCTCTAAAAGTAATGTTAATACATGTACATCATTTCCAAATCATTAATATATCACCCATAATCAATAAGTAAATCTAAACCTGCATATCTCTTGTGTTAAGCGTAGATATCAACAGCTGATCAACTCGGTATTTACACTTGCTACCACTACTCATGGGCGCATTCATTGACTCCAGAATGAGACTTAACTTATTGACAAACACCAAGGTACAAAAAAAATGATAATATTATGTAATCACTCCTTTCAATTAACAAAATGTATATAGTTTTTGTTAAAAATATGTTAAGTGTTCAATTTTAAAATATGGAGACAAGCTTATAGTCAGTAATTGTTGAAAATCAAGCTAAGTCCTTGTTTCACTTTTGTAATTCCGCGTTAAAATTTTGGAACACTTCAGACTTCTAAATATGTTAAATTAGATGCTTACCCTACCATAATTTTATTGGATAACACAATTCATTACCTTCATTTAAGCGTACTCCCCCGTAAAAGACAACACCTACCTTGTATGCACTAGTTGTACCTCAAACCACTAAAAATTTTTGAAATCATCGAACAGGCAAGACAAATTATTGTTCTTAGCCTTTGGCAATGCTACATATCCGTTATGACACCATATTTACAAAAAAGAAGTAAAAAACAAAAGGATGTGGTATAACAGGAGGAGACTTACATGGTTCGCGGGGCTACTTCCTCCTACACTTTTGGAGCTACAGTTTTAATATCGTTCTGGATGTTTATATACATTAATTACATAATGGAGGTATGCATTTCCATGGCATTTTGATTCTCATAATGACAGGAAGGTTGACCTAGTCATTTTTTTTTTTTCGAACTACATAAAGGGTAATATAATTTGCCTGGCTAATTCTTCCTGCAGTTTAAGAGCTACAGCTTTATTTGTTTGCTGGATATTTCTACAATTGATGTAGGTCTACATGTCCACAGGATTTTGATTTTCATCAAATAATAATGGTAGGTATTTCTACATGTATATCCCTGTGATGAAAAAGTGAGAGGGATTTTTGTTAGATATTGAAAAATATGACAGGTAGTTGGACTTCATTTCATTATTATTAAGAGTGTGAGGGCAAACTTATTTTGCAACAAGAGTAGATTTTACCTGCTGGGAAGGCTGTGCAATGAATGTTTTGATAAATCTATTTATAACTTTGTTCATCAATTTTATATGATTTTACAGATATCTAGGAAACTGGACATTTTCATGTCACATGACTGGCCAAGGGGCATCTACAACTTTGGGAATGTCGAGCAATTACTAAAGAGGAAAAAGTTTTTCCGTGAGGAAGTGGAAAGTAATCGTTTGGGCAGTCCCGTCGGAAGAGATTTGCTGTATCATTTAAAACCAGATTACTGGTTTGCAGCCCACCTTCATGTGAAATTTGCCGCCCTTGTACAGCATCAGGTTAAATTATCAGTAACGACATTCATATTCTATTTCTTATTGTTATTATTTTTACCCTGTTCTAGCTGTCTGAGCAACCACCTATTTTTAGAAATTCCATGTCTCATGTGATTGTATTTATTTCTATCTCTGTCAATATAAATCTAATACATATTTAACATGCAAATAGCATAATTTAACATGCAAAATAGCATAAATATTCTGAGATTGTAATTGCTAAGACCTCAACTTTAGAATTATCTGGTAGACAATTTTTTTTCTTCATATACAGACTATAAAATGTTAATTATTAAAGGTAGACATTCTGACAGGGGACTTTGTAATGGTAAGAGAAATGTTAATTATCTAAGGTAGACATATACAATAACACGGTACTTTACAAATTAGGTCATTGTACATAAAGAGGTCAACATATTTGGTTATTCAATTTGTTTGGGAAGTAAAGGTCTGTCACAGTAAAGTGGCACGTCCTGGATCCTGTTAAAAAAGCAAAGAACTGCTGTGTATCGCCCCCCCCCCCCAAAAAAAAAAATAGGGTTGTACAGGTAAGATATTTTGCCTTGATCCAATTCCATACCATACTGTAGCATACTGAAAGATTAACTGTATTTTTATGTCAAAAACTAGCTTGTCACCCCTGTTATGATCTGATTTAGACTGCCGATGTTTACAAACATGTGTCAATGTATATTGCTAGAACAATACTATTGTAGTAGGTAAACTATTTCTAAAATATTTATAGGGGCATTAGCTATGTTAACCCCCAAAAGATATTTCGATTTTTTCTGGTTTTACTACTTGTAACAAAAAAAAAAAGCTTTACACAAACATAAAAAATCTTATAATCCTATATACTGTATAGTTGCTTTTATTTGTGGGGGATTTAATTTTGCAATATTTGCCGTAAAAGAAAATACTGCGAAATTAAATCCCTTGAATATAATACCTTATACTTATAAAGTATCAGAAATTCAAATACGTGTCCAATCAAAATTATAAATGTTATTACCAATGAAAATTGATTCATAAACCTGTATAACCAGACATCGTATACAGGAATCACAAAATGTTTATATGCTAAATTACTTCAAAACTCTGAATGCAATGTTCTCTTGAAACAATCATAATGCAATGGAACAATGTACGAGTTCATTAATTGAATGGAAAACAAGAGAGATAACTCCTATTACAAGCATGTTTTGGAAACGATCTTGTGCAAAAATTAATGCCTGTGAATAAGTTCATTTCAGTAAAACGCGAAATTTTCTCCCCGTGAAATTTAACAACTATACAGTAGATCTATTTTGTGAAAATAAGGTCAGGTCCAGTGTGGTATTCATATAATATAAAAAGTAAGGTTGAGTTAATCAGTTGCAATCTAAAAAGTGCCAAACCCGAGTTTCTCAAGTAATTTTCACTAAATATATCAGAATTTAAGAATTGTTATGCCGGTGTATATCTCTCTTTTGTTATTTCATATCATTTTTTTAATAAAAAAGGCAAAATATAGTTTTGAAAAAACATAGCCAATGCCCCTTTAAATGTGATTTTTTTTCATTTTTGTAGATGGATGATCGGGAAAAAAAAGTAACCAAGTTTTTATCCCTAGACAAATGCTTGCCGAGAAGAAAATTTTTGCAGGTATATTGTAATTACAGGTAGTTAAATATCAAATTAAAAGGCATCTTCATACATCAATGATTGGAACTTACAAATAGAATGTTTACAGGTAATTTTAGGGAAGATGGTTTTACGTTTTTTTTTTTCAACTGAATTTCATTTTTGCATTAGGTCAGTTCCCTTTTTTCCCTGATCTGTGTGTATTATGCATTATTTAAGTAAGAAATCATTAATAAACATTAGGGACAGCAGGTTTAGCTCACAACACAAATACGGGGTCAAGCTACATTGTAATTTACCCAAATCAATGGAACCATTCAAATACTTCACTATATTTATGAAAAAAAAGGATACTTCAATATTTTCTTGAAATTACCATGTATTACAATGGTAAATTGATGCATATATAAATTATTTTGACTTATAGGGGAAATTGCGTAGTCTATTCATACGAAAAATGTAAATCTTGCATAATTCTGTTACTTTCCGTTTTTTTTTTTTTTTAGTGTGATTCGGTTTTTGAAGTCTGATTCCATTATTCCATCCGCAATTCCGTGAAAATGGAAAACCATCTTCCCTATAATTTATGTGAAAAGTAGGGAGAAAATGAAGTATCATTGATGGTTGCCCAGTAGTTGATGACTGACTAAATAATCCCCCTTACTTTTGCTTCTTGTCTTCTGTAGGCCCAGGAGAGCTACTGCCATCACTTGGCATACATCTTTATCTGTTGTCCGTACGAATAAACTTAAACATGTTTGAAGATATCTTTTCCTATGTTTCTACTTTAAAAATTATGTCGCTTATGACAGTCAAGCAAAAACTAAGGCAGCCATGCCTAAAAATACAACATTAGAGTAAACTTTTAAAGTTTCTTCTCCTTTGAAAATACTTTACCAATTTATGCCATGTCCATGTATTTTGAAATTTTGGCACAAAAAGCTACATAAGCTCAACCAGTAATGAAGTTTTCATGCGGTTGCTTATGGGATTTTTTGCAAGATTTTGCTATTGTCATGAAAACTATACAACTTCATATGTTATTTTTATTCCCCAACCTGTGAACACTGCTGATGTGCAAAAGGTCTGCATCCAACAGTACATCAGATTAAGTTTTGGTTAATGTTATTTAAATTGCTCACTATACTCCTGATACTCATAATAATTGTTTTACAGGTAGGGAACATTTATTGATTTGTCAATGGAAACAATGTCATTTTTCTATGCCCACGGCCTGAAAGGTCTGCCAGGGGCATCTAGTGTTTGGATTGTCTATCTTTCTGTTTGTGTGTCTGTCTGTAATTCCATCCTGTCTGTTTGTATATCTGTTTGTCTGTCTGTTTTTCTGTATGTCTGTCCATAATTCCATCCTGCTAGAAATTTGTTGTGACTGGGGGCATTTGTGTTTCACAAATACATCTTGTTTCTTCAGTAAATAGAATCTTATAACAATAGATGAATAGGGCTGTCATTGGTAGACTCAATATAGGTGTATTGATATACAAATTGATTCAATTTGATAATCGAAAACATTTTTTTAGTATCGATACATTTCATAATGCATTTCACAGGATGTATGTTCTTTTACATTTTCTATTTGTTTTACTTCATGTTCTTGAACTATGTTATATTTCATTCTAACTCTTCAGTTTGTTCAAATAAGCAATGTTTTCCTTGCAATGATTTTTTTAATCATCAGATAGTAAAATACACAATAAAACATCAAAATATTATAATGAATCTATATACAGTCAAACTTGCCTTAGTGACCCCCCTCATATAACGACTTCCTGTCCATAATAACCGTATTTGGACCGCCCCTTGAGAATTACTATATATTTACCCCTTATATAGCGACCACCTGCCTTACGTGACCGGCAACCGCTGTATTTTGTCTGCTGATAGTTGTCCTACTTGTGTATAGTGACTGCTTACATATTTAATACTTGTGGACGGGCGATAACTCGTAGATAATTCTCGAGGGACAATTCGAGACCTAATCAACAACATGGCACAATACACGATGTTTTGACAGTCACAACACACCTGGAGGTGTCAATTAACGCCCCGGGTAGTAATTAGGCACTCAGATGTGCTTTATGACAGGGTGTTTTTACAACCAGGAACTAACAATCATCGCTGACTGATTGATGTTTTGTTTTCGATCATCAATTAATGAGGGTTATGACCTAAGTTTCCGGTGATGATTACTTAATCAGCGAAAGACTAAAAGAAAAATTTCAGAAAGGACACACTTTGTAACAAGGTGTTTTTACAAACAGGAGAATTTAAATATCATTGCTGAAAGATTGATGAATTGTTTTCTCGTATTCTGGAATGCAATGGGGTATATGTCTTACATCTTATCTTATCGAACATCACTTGATTAGTAAGTCAACATCTCAATTCAAAGAGTAAAATCACTGGCGCTTGTGGCATTGGATTATGTCTAATCAAATGAAAATTAAATAAAATTCATCTATCTACATGATCTACAACTTTCTGTATATTCTTACATCTTTCTACAGGTACATTCTTACACTTCTGTGTGACTGAACACAGACCAACGACTTTGAGCACATTTTAGATATTTGTCTCAGTTTTGATAATGTGCCGTATCCTCGATGTACATGTATATAATTCAATTACATCATAAATTAATTTAAATTACTTAAAACATTGAATTATTTCTTATTCTCATTATTTACATGTTATACATGTATTAATTACAGGGATTTAATTTTCATGGGTCCATTTTCCTATACCTATTTTGGGTCCAGAAAATGAACAGGACCCTTCCCCTGGATCTAGGAAAAAATGGCAATATACATTTATTTAAATGAAACATCCCCAAAATATGCAAATATTGAAAATCATCTTGATATTTGGATTTTAATAATGTGACCCAATGAACATTTTTCAATAAAGACCGTTTTTGTAATCCCCCTGGAGATACAAGTTTGACTGTTAAAAATACAAGTACCAAATTATTTGATTTATCGATATAAATGTATTGATATTTTTTACTTATCGATATAGAATTTCTCATCAATGACAGCCCTACAGATTGTTTGTTTGTTTGTTTGTTGTTGTTTAACGCCACTTTCATAATTTCAGTTCATGTGACCCGGGATATGACCACCAACGTAATAAATGGGACCGTATTTTGTAAAACATTTCCACTGAGTGTCTACTTTATATGCACAAGATTTTAAATTGATTATTTGACAGCTCAAATTTTATAGATAGTAAACCAATATTAGATATTCAAAAATGATGTTATCGACGTTATTAAAAAACTTCTGTAGATCGGAAAAATATTTTTTTTAAAATCTTACATTCAGTTAAAATATGTTTAATTGTTAGTTTTGTCCTACACGGAATACATTCGGTGGTTCTTCCTTAAATAATAAATATTTATGTGTAAGGTTACATGACCAATACGAAGTTGTCAAAGTAATTCATCTTTTCTATTACTAGTGAAGATGTATTGTGGACAAACATATATATTTCATTAATTTATTTTCAGTTTGCAGTCCCAGTTTTTGAAAGTCACTATGTAATCGGTGATTTTTTAAGATCTGTGAAAGCTATTTTATTGTCAGACGGTAAATTTTTCTTTACTAATTTCGCAAACGTTTTTCAATGCCGATGAAAACATAAACTAGTACCTACAGTTGTCAAATAATGTACTGTCTCTATTATTTCAAAAATTATGTGCCCTACAGATAAATTGATATTCAAGATTTTATGAGATTCTGTGAACAATATATTTTTATCTTTCAATTTCAGTCTAGCTGAGTCACTCATGTGACCTTTGATTGCAAGCTAATTAGAGCCGAGAAAAACGTTTCAAATGAAAAATAAAAAGTTTCAAATATGAAATGTCTATTTGAATAATTAGTCAGATATTTAGTACCAGTATTAAGGATGATAATTTATTTCCAATCTCAAAATTTTGCTGGAATTGTTGCCCTGGTTCTGATTGTAAAGGTACAGTGTACTCTTCTTAATTGCATAGCCAAAATGTCAGAAAAAATTTGTGTGGAAATACTTCTTTAATAGAAATGAGAATATACCAAACTGGTACTTAGGATGTTTATAATATATATATATATATATATATATACAGTAAAACCTGCTATAGCGGCCACCTCCATATAAGGATAACCTGTTTATAAAGGCCAGTTTTTTCAAGTCCCTTGACTGCATACTTTGATTAAATTGAACCTGTGTATAAGGGTCACCTGCACATAAAGGTCAATATTTTCTGGTCCCTTGGGTGGCCCCTATATACAGGTTTCACTGTGTATATATATATATATATATATATATATATATATAAATGTAAAGACAAGATAAACATGAATCATCATTGTTCACAAAAATACACAATTCCTGTTAATTGCATATTCCTGTTATTTGCATATTTTTTTCTGACATTTTGGCTATGCAATGAGGAGGAAACCACTGTACCTGCAATCCGTTAATGATTAGCGTTTTACCTGCAACCCATTAATAATATACCATTATACAATTTTTATTTTCCTTCCTTTTTCTCCATTTTGGAATCAATACATCCCTGTTGAGTGTATAGCACAATGTAGCATCATTTCTCTGTTATGAAGGTGATAAGTGTGGTATGGGCAAATTTCTCTATTCAAATTATTGTCCTTAATATGCATTATGAGTTGTTGAAATGTCCTTGAATTTGAATACTTAGTGCCTGCATTAACTATGATTTAACTAGAAAAAATATATAACCCAAAATGGATATTGTCTATCATTTTTATGTAATAATTTCAAAGGGGCATTAGCTGTGTTTTTGGGTTTTTTTTTTTTTGGTTTTTTGATTTTTGGTCCCTTTAACACATTTAAGTATTCATGATTGTTATTTACATCAGATTTTAGATGTGCCAAACATACCTGACAAACCGTTAACAATACAACTTGACCCTGAGTGGCTGGCGATTCTGAAATCAACCAATCATTTACTGAATTTAACCAAAGGCAGTAAATATATGCCTGGACCAGGTAGTAGCGAAAAGTAAGAACTTTCTGATTTTGTGAACGACAGTAATTGAGTTAGTTTCAGTTAATATTAATCAAGGATTTGTTTCAGATTTGGTAATAAAACAATAAGAAATCAATGCCAATTTTTAATTCTAGATGCAAAATTCTGTATTTTTGGCAATAAATTTTATATTTTGATAAAGTAATGGGACTTAACTGTAGGTGGAGTCCACTTACTTGAAACACATAATATAAATTGTGTTCACAGAAAAGCGTAGGTGTTTGGGAAAGTGGGAATCCAGGTGAATATTTACCTGTGTTATTCACACCTTAGTGAAAAACACTCTGTTGTGTTATTCTTCAATTTACACCTAATGTGACTCACTGTGGAATTAAACCCCTTTACACATGTTACAGTAAAAAATATTAAGTGTTGATAAAAAATGGAAAGAGATATATGCATTAACAATAGATAATTTTGGGGATAAAAAAACATTTATTACTAACTGACTAATGCTGGATGGATTTTCCTGTTGGAAATTCTGCATATGTTCTGTCTGTGGATACAGAAACATCTGTTATTAACTGACTATCGCTGTTTTATAATAACAACCTATTATGGGTTTACTTCTACTTTTCATCGAGGGCTATCTTGTTAGCAGTGAAGAGTCACAGAGTTTCCATTCGCACTTTGAGTAAAATATAGTCCAACTCAATAATTCAGCTTTTACAGAAAAGTCAAATATTTTGGTGTAAATGAAATTAAATCTAGTTTGAATAATCATTAAATGAAATACCACATAATTCTACTTACTTTTGCCTCTCGAAATTATACAATATGATTTGTAGTTAGTTTCAACAAAACTTCATTGATCTATTTATAAATATGGAATTCTAATATATAATATAACAGTGATGTTGAGCCTGCCTTGAAAAACTACAGTATTACTCCACCATTCATCATTTTGATATTGACAGCTACAAGCATACAGCGATGTAAATAGAAATAATTACATATTGCTGATACCAACATGAAGCTAAATAAATTTCTATTGAACTCTCAAGAACATGTATGTTTTCTAGTCCACGGTAAATGAAAATAGAAGCAGAATAGAGGGGATAGCATCAAGTAGGAGGTGCTTGTTATGCAAATGCAAACATGTGAAATTCATTATCAATACGTTCCTGTCCATTTTGAAAACTATCAAATTGACATGTTTGTCAACTAATCGCTATACATAACCTGCCTTAATGAGATTCCCTGTGCATATTTCCTTTATTTATACACCCTATATGGTGACCACATGCCTTACATAACCAGCGACTGCTCAATTTCAGCGAACGGTAACTTGTATACTGTGTGTATTGATATTGCAAAGGGAGGTAACTCGAACATTGAATGTTAGAATTTCTAGTTCTCATTTCGCGGAAGTCGGGGGAAATCGCCATGTACATTGTCGGGTGTTTACACAACATTTATCACAACTTATGAAGATAATCACAATTAAATTGGGATGTATAAACCTTAACTTTTTGTGTAATGGGTCTGTTCATAATGGATTTCAAACAGAAATGATGTCTTCAACAAAAAACAAAGTTTTATCCATTGCTGAAAGCGTTGATGTGAAATTGGTGATAGATCGTTTTGCTACATTGCGACTTTAGGCCCGAATTATGTTGATGAAAAATTATTTCTTTAACACTAAACGTTGGGTAAACTGTCTTTTTCACCCCATACAGTTATTTATATTAATTAATACAAGATAGAAAATGTTGTTTGGTTGTTTATTTAGTCTAGGCAGAGTATATGTTCATGTGCCATGGTAATAGCCTTAATTTGGCTAAATAGGATTGTTTACGTTCCCTACAAGCCCTAAAATGTTTTAAATCACAGCCATTTTTCACGATGAAAAAATTTATTTTACCTGTTATATTTTATGTGTAATGTTTGGTTTAAATTTAAGTAGGTTCCATAAATGCTCACATTTTATTTTGAAATGAGTTTAATGCACGACAGACAATATTTAAAGTTGGTGTGGAAGTAGGCCGAACTTTCTGTCCCGATTTTAAGCGATTTTATTTTGGTAAAATCAGGCACACAAAAAAAAAAAATCGCTTAAAATCGGAGCAGAAAGTTTGGCCTAGAGCGGAAGATACAACAAATAAAATTTAGAATGTTAATTTTGAATTTATTAAGAGGCAGGAAATTTTTTTTTTTTTTTTTTTTTTTTTTTTTTTTTAGATCTACATTAATTTGATTTATTTCCATTTCATATATGTTAGATAGAAGTAGTTTGATTCCCATGGCTATTTTGCTAAAATAACAACCTATTTCAGTACTTTCAGTACTTTGATTCTTATTGGAAATCCTGTCTGTGGATACATAAACATTTGTTAGTTACTGCAGTTGTACTAGTTCTGATTATGGTTGGATATATTTTCCTATTGGACATTCAGCCAGCAGATACAATTTTTTCTTTCATTCTTCTATGTGGTTCTACATTGTATTAACTTTGGACTCTTATTTCCAGATGGGACTTCAGTGTCACTCAAGAACAGATAAACTCTATACTAGATGACTTTGGAGGAGACCTTTCTGTACCAGAAAACTTTGAACTTACTGCACCTACATATGATCCTAGTGCTTCTGCAAAGAAAGTCACTTCTCCGGAGTTGCGTATAAACCCACAGACTACATTGCTGTGTACAATGCTGGATATAACTGGTGAGAATAACATAGATAATTGAAGATATAGAGTGTATTTGCCAATTTTGGATGAATAGAATGTTTATTTCATTGTATGAAACAGAAGAATGATATTTGACATGAGTACATAGTCTGTGTGGAGCCATTTTGTTTAGCTTCGATATGGTGTTATAAATAGCAGATGAAAATCCCTTCTATATGTCATATCTGCAGTATGTGTACAAAAGTTCGTTATTATGGTCATTTTATTGGGATTTGTGGGCAAATACGGTCAGTGTCTAACCAAACAATGAAGTGAAAATTATCATTACGTTGTCACAAATGATATTAAGTGTCTACTAATTTGTGGCCTGGCACTGTGTCGCTTGATTGGACAAGTGAAAATAATACTGCTTACATCAATTATGCATCGAATGTTATTTTTCACTAGTACAAAATAGAAATTCAAAAATAACAAATTTATTAAACCGATAAATCCTTTTATTTCACTATCAAAAATATAATATAAATGGTTTATCTTCTATTTGTGTGTACCATGATGGACTTTGAAGTTTTGACATACCTATGTGTCGCTTGAATTGCCATATTCATGTGTAGCGCAGTGGTAATCACACTGGCTTCTCACCAGTGTGATCAAATTTCGATCCTCAGATTGGACAGGGGAGTATTTGAGGTGATATGGCAGTTGCCAGGTCGGAGTATGGGTGTTCTACAGGTACTCTGGTTTCCTTCTGCAATGAAGACCTTCTAGCACCAACATCAGAGCCAATGAGATACATCTATTTAAGTTGATTTTACTTGTTGGTTATTTCATTCATCCTTAAAGACATATTGGGACTGGTCTAAGTCATTGATTTACATAAGAGTCAATTGTTTTTTGATGTGTTAAATGTAGAATAAGTAAAGCTAAACACCTCTGCTGTTATCTGGAAATGACCGTTTGAGGGTTCACGTTTGTAAGCTAGACCATGTCACTAATTTTCTGCTCTCCATTAAAGACCAAGGCTCAGGAAAACCACTGGTCTGTGACAAATGAATATCAGATTTGGCAAGTGGTTTCAGAATGCAACTTGTCCGATGGATGAGTATTTAAAAAAATCAAAAGTTGAAATCTGTAGATAATTTTTGCTCTACACTATATCCTTTAATATTACATCCTTATGTTACAGAACCCCAAGCTATTAAATTACTACCTAACCCAAAATGAACACCTATCTGGTTATGGTACATTTAGATACAATCCAAAAAGTAACATCTGGAACTCGCCTATCTTATTTACATCAGTAACAAAATGGCAGAAGACACAAGCTACCCAATTTTTTTCAAAGGCTCAAATAGCCATTCTAGTCCAGAGAGGAAAAACGAACTAAATAAAGGGAGGGAAATAAAAACAAAACAAACTCCAGTGCACCTGATAAAGCAAAGAGGAGCATTATCAGTTATGAACTGAAACCACAAGTTCAAGCATACAAAATACTTCAGGCCAGTTTCTACAGCATTAGGCTGCCAATCAAAATATTTTAAAACACAGAGAGTGGAAGATGATGGAAAGAAAGAGGACTGAAAGAGTAGATATAAGAAGAGATCGGATAGGGAGTGATAAATGTTGATTGGAGAAACATAAACTGGTTAATTTGTATGAACAGTAAAGAGTGGGGGATCAACAGAAGCTTGAAAAATATTTATAAATGGGTAGTACAGTATTGGAAAGAGAAAGTGACGTAAATTAGAATTTCCAAGATAAGAAGATGAAATTCCACTTTATTTACTGATTCATTTATATTCAGGGAGGAAACGCTTAAACCCCATTAGAAATCAAAGTATCAAGGGAGTGATGATATTTTGTATAGATAGTAATGACCTCAAGACAACGTGTCATGAGCAAAAACAATGGGGATTGACCGTTTTATTACAGAGTTATTACCCTTTGTTAAAAATACTTTCCAGAGCATAACTCTATGAATTTGAGATGGGATGATGATATTTCGTATACATAGTAATGACATCAAGAAGATGTGTCATGAACAAAAGTTACAGGGATCAACCCTTTTATTACAGTTATTGCCCTTTGTAAAAAAAAAAAAAATATCCAGAGCATAACTCTCCATGTATTTGAGATAGGATGATGATGTTTGGTATACATGCCTATAACATGGTTATGACATCAAGATGAAGTGTCATGAACAGAAATTATGGGAATCTGCCTTGTCCTTTGTTAAAAAATACTGTCCAGAGCATAATTCTCTATGTATTTGAGATAGGATGATGATATTTGATATACATGATATAGTGGAACCTGTTTTAAGAGACCACTGTCATAAAAGACCACCTTAAATGAGAGACCAAAATATCAAAACCACTTAGTTAAACAATCCCTTGGATAAAGCTTCTTTTGAAAGACTACATTTCTTGTAAGACCACATTAAGTGGAAGGTTAGGTGGTCTCTCACGACAGGTCCACTGTATTGACATCAAGACGATATGTCATGAACAAACATTACAGGGATCGACCCTTTTATTACGGAGTTACTGTTGTTTGTTAAAAGATACTGTCCAGAGCATAACTTTCTTTGTATTCGAGATAGGATGACAATATTTGGTATACATAGTAATGACATCAAGGCAATATGTCCCAAACAAAAATATGGGGATCAGCTCTTTCATTACAGAGTTATTACTCTTTGTTTAAAAATTCTGTCCATAGCATAAATCTCTCTGTTTTTTGAGATAGGATGATGATCTTCAGTATTCATAGTCATGACTTGAAGACGATGTGCTGCAAATAAAAATAACTCGATCTCATGATATTTATGACTTTTAATAGAAATTCAATAATTTACAGCATAGTTATCTTCTTGTATGAAATAAGATCAACATTTACACAAACATTGGAAACTGATACATAAACTTCCTCTTGAAGATATTCAATAAATTAAATATTATATGTGCCAATTATTAACAAACATCAATTAATATTTCTCTATAACTAAACGTTGTCAAAGACACAACAGTATTCTTTGATTTCGTAGAAGGGGAGACATTTGATTTGGCTGTGCTAAGACAAGACAATTGCTTGTTTTAATGGGTTGTTATGTAATAACAACCTATTATGGGTTTACTTCGACTTTTCATCGAGGGCTATCCTGTTAGCAGTGAAGAGGTCATGGAGGTTGCATTCGCAAAATATGTAACAATATGAGGTACGGGAGATAATACTTTTATAAAATTAAATGAATAGTAAAATTGGTATGCCTTGGATTAGCAAATAATGTGCACATACATATATTTGGGAAAATGCGGGCAGTTGAATTAAGTGATTTTGTAATTCGGCTATACATAGTGTTGACAGTTATTTAGGCATGATTATGAAAAAATACATAATAGAAATTCCAAATTCCAAATTGTAATCAGAATTAATATCTAAATATACTGTTTTGGATAAACAAGTTGTCAACACCTTCACAAATTTACAGCAGCAATTGCAGCTGCAAGTTAAAAGGTCAAATATCTGTCATCATCAGCTTTATAAACAAGTTTTGATTGTAATGTTAAATAATATAAAGTACTAAAATCGCACTGAAAGTGATGGGGTAGAAGGGTTACTAAAGGTTGGATTGTGACAGATTTGAATGAGATTAGCGCCAGTATTCTTCCAATTGTATGTACACACAAATATGTATAGAAGTTTCTGGAACTTCAAGCATTTTACGTTGGTTAAAATTAATAATCCTATATAAACATCAAGGTTTCAAAAGCAAGGGAGACCAGACTGGGGAGTGAGAGAGGACGCAATTATACTCTCTGTAACTTGTTACCAATGCTGCAACTCTAAATAAAATCTATACGATCACGACTGACTTATTGATACTTGTAATAAGAAGAGAGGGTTACAAATATAGTCCAACTCAAGAATTCAACTATTACAGAAAAGTCAAATATTTTGGTGTAAATGGAATTAAATCTAGTTTGAATAATCATTAAATGAAATACCACATGATTCTACTTCCTTCTGCCTTTCGAAGTTATACAATACTATTTGTAGTTAGTTTCAACCAAACGTCATTGATCTATTTATAAATATGGAATTCCACTATATAAGATTCCAGTGGTATAGTATGGCCTAAGTATATTACTCCGCCATTCGTCATAATTGATATTGACAGCTAGCGAGCTTCAAGCATACAGCGATGTAAATAGAAATAATTAAATATCGCTGATACCAACATGAAGCTATATCAATTTCTATTGAACTCTCAAGAATATGTTTGTTTTCTAGTCCATGGAAAAATGAAAATAAAAACAGAATGGAGGGGAAAGCATCGAGTAGTAGGTGCTTGTTATGCAAATGGCACGTGAAAGTTCCTGTCCATTTTGAAAACTATCAAATTAACATGTTTGTCAACTAATCGATATACATAACCTGCCTTAATGAGATTCCTGTGCATATTCCCTTTATTTATACACCCTATATGGTGACCACATACCTTACATAACCAGCATAAGCTCAATTTCAGTGGACGGTCACTTGTAAACTGTATTTTTTTATATCGCAAATGGAGGTAACTCGAACATTGAATGTTACAATTTCCAGTTCTCGTTTCCGCTGAAGTTGGGGGGGGGGGGATCTCCATGTCCATCGCCTGGTGTTTACACGACTTTTGAAGTTAATCACAGTTAGATTGGGATGTATAAACATGAACTTTTTGTGAATTTGTCTGTTCATAATGGATTTCAAACAGAAACGATGTCTTCAGCAAAAAAAAAAAAAAAACAATAAAAAAAACATTTTATCTATTGCCGAAAGCGTTGATGTCTATAATTGAAATTGGTAGATCGTTTTGCTACATTGCAACTTAAGGCCTGAATTATGTTGATGAAAAATTATTTATTTAACAATAAACATGGGGTAAACTGTCTGTTTCACCCTATATAGTTATTTATATTAATTAATACAAGATAGAGAACATTGTCTGGTTGTTTATTTAGTCAAGGCAGAGTATATGTTCTTGTACCACGGTAATAGCCCTGAACAGGATTGTTTAAGTTTAATATTACAAGCCCTGAAATATACTTTAAATCACAGCCATTTTTCGCTATGAAAAATTTATTTTACCTGTTCCCAGTGCCATGTTTGTTTTGCGACAGACAATATTTAAAGTTGGTACGGGAGATACATCAAATAAAATTTAGAATGTCAATTTTGAATTTATTTAGAGGCTGGAAATTGAATCGGCATTTGTCAATTTTAACTGATGGGACAAGTGGAGAAAATCCTTATTATAGAATGCTGTTATATTGTATTTAAGTACGGGCGAGAAAACCCAGGGGCTAATAGACTCTTTTTGGTAAAGGGTCCTATACTCTTCAATTGGGAATTTTATGTTACAATGACCTAACTTTGGTAAAAAAAAATTATAGTAAATTTACTAATAAAATTGAAAATAATGATACAAAACTCCTGATTCATTTATCTCTTTATTAAACTGACATCATGGATTTCATCTGAAGACATGAAGGTATTAGTTCAGCAGTTCTCTTCTCTATATATCAAAAGTTTGGTACATGGTGAACATAATTGGGAAAATATTGCTCTAAATTGGGAAAATATAGATGATTTTGCATTGGAAATGGATCTTGTTACCGAACCAACATGGTGATATTAATCCCTGAAATGATGATATTGTTCCTCTGACTATCTAAATGTAAACATGCAAATTTGCCTACATAATCAGTCTAGGTTCCAGTGAAGTTTGTTTTTTGGGGATGGAGTCTATGGTTCTTGCCATTGACAGGAACAGACCAGTGAGTACTAGTTTGTTCCACCAATGGTTAGATGTCCTACAGTGAACACACTGGCACCTGCTCTGAGTTGGTTTATTTAATATGATTCAACAGTATTGTTGTTGCAGACACTGTCAAAAAAGTTAATTTAACTTTTTTTCTAGAAGAACAGTATTTTTAAATGATGGCTCTATATTTGATCTGAAACAAAAAAATACTGAATTTTCAGAATGAAAAATAAATCTTTTATTTATGATGAAAATAGTTTGCAACTTGTCTGCAATGCTTTTGTTTGTCTTTTGGAATGTTGACAAAACCTGTGATTACTAGTATGTCTTGTACCATTGGTAAGTGGCCTATGGCACAGAAAAACTACTGCTGTAATAGACCACAACCTCCAAACCACTTGCTTCAATACTTCTTGAAATAAAAACTCATTTTTGAGATCACCTGTCTTGTAAAACCATGTTTCACTGGCAGAAAGGGTGGTCTTTCAGAACAGATTCCACTGTGCAAAAGCACACCGTGGTCACAATTGTTTGTTAATACCTTAAGTTTCATGTATATTTCAGATCCAACTGCAGTATTTCTGGGCAAGGATACCAATGTAAAACCAGAGATGCTGGACTCTGCTGATACAGTTGATGGTGAGGAAAAAGATGATGATGATGATGATGCAGATGATGATGACACTGAATATGAATCTGAACCCAGTTTTATATCTGTTTCTGGTCAGTAATGTACACAATGCTTAAAGGTGCTCTTTTGCAGATTTCTAGATGTAGGACAAAATTCTGTCTTAAATTGTTTAGTTGATGAGATGAACATGATTTTATCAACTCAAAAACAATATAAGTAGCAAAAAGCCTGGAATTTAATATCTAATTGTATGGGGTTCAATTTAAATTTATTAGGATAACAATATTTTTTCCTAAGAATGTTTGCCAGTTTATTTCCGACAGCCGATGTTCTCTCTCTGGGTACATTGTAACCGGGTTCTCTCCTTTACTGTTAAACACTAGCCACCACCATGTAACGGAAAAATTGTTGAATGTGGCGTAATAAGTGTTTTCACTTATTTCCAGGAAATAATGCTTTCAGTTTATAGAAGCACTTGATTAATTACAGAAAAAATATTGAATAATTTACAAATTCTGTAAAAATGAAATTTTTTAAGATAACCAAAGTTTTGAAAAAAATATCTTCATTCTATTCTGTAAATTTAGTGTCCTTTTTTTACCATTTAAGTTTCATTTAAATTTTTAGTTTTACTCATGCCCTTTTATGCATTCATGGGCCTTCAAACTGGCCCTATATTTAAACAACTTAATTTTCCCTATATTGGTTTTTAAACAGCAATTATCCCAATAATGCACTTATTGATTGTTGTCGTTAGGTAATATAAAAGAAAATTACTGGGTTTTTTCCTGGTGAAAATTGTCAGTTACTTAGTTGGTTCAAATGATGAATACAAAATAACCCTTTATAGAAAGGATATAAGTTGTTTTTTTAGTCACCTACTATCAGTGAAACTTGGGGGGAGGATGGGTGACTATTGGACTATAGGTTTAATCTGTGTCCGTCAGGCAATCCTTCCGGTTCAGGATTTGTTTAAAAGTTCTAAAGTTGTTCACTCAGTAACAGGTTCATAGGTCATGCAGGTGGCAGAGATATATTGATTTATAATTTGATTGCTCTTCATTCACTGAATTATTGGTTCACAGGTTATGCAGGTAGGGGACATGTATTGATTCATCAATACACTCCAATCAATTGTTTTTACCTAAATTTGATTTGATGTACATGTGTTTTGCTGATATCAGTACATAAATATCTGTGACATTTGCTATATTGCAGGAAGTGAGAGAAGCTTTATGTCTTCAAGTACCGCAGATGAAAGTTTACTTTCGTTCAATAATCCAAACGAAATTTCCATGGAGGAAGAAACAGACCCTAATGTTAGTGATATCAAAGATGTATCATCAAATCCAGATGAAATCTCCATATCAGAAGATGAAGATGATGAATTTAAGGAGATCATGAAAGCCCAGAAGAAAGTCTCAAAACCAGCATTAGTTGCCAAAATAGACAAATTTTCACGCTCCCCTTTAAGACTTTTCCCGCCATATAGGAGCCCATCATCTTCTGCCGATGAGAAATCTGCATCACCATGCAAAAGTTCTATGACAACATCGGACATTGATGACACTGATGCAGAGTTACAGGAAATACTTGCCGCTCAAAAGCGGTCACAAAAGGAAGAAAACGAGAAGTTGAAATCTGCTGGACAGCTTGAATTAGCGATTACTGGGAGCGAAGAAGATGAGGAAGATGAATTCCAGGAAATAATTGCTCAACAAAAGAAATCAGATGGAGAATTAAAGTGTGAGCTAGTTTGTGGTGGACCTGTATGTCAATCTAGTCCAGGGAGTAGCGAAGATAGGAGTGATACAGATGTGACCCATACTACAAAGGGTCTGGAACCTTTGACAGACAAAGTGCCACAGAAACGAATAGATGGATCAGAAAGTGAAGATAGTCCGCAGACAAAGAGACTGAAGCGCAGAAACCAACAGCTTTATGTCAGCAATGAAACTAATGAATAAGTGCATTGTTAGTGAAGTGAAAAGCACTAAAATCACTAAATACAGATTGACGCACTATGGTAGCCCATAACCGCAAAGAGAAGAAATTGAGAGCCATAATTCTGATGGATATCCGGGTTTTCCTACCATTGGAATATACTCAACTAGTATGATTGGTTGAGGGAATGGGATTTGAACATATTGTATGGAATTTGTACAACAATTTTCAACTCCTCGAGTTTGAATTTCCCAAAAGAAGTATATTGTTGCTGATTATAAAATTTTTACGACACTAAATAATTGTCGTTTGTAAAAACTTTTTAGACGAGATAATGAATTAGGTGATTATGTGTGGGATATGCAAAGTATTGAGGAAGAATAAAAAGGAAATGTCCATGGGGAGAGTCGTGAGTGCTGTGGTCAGATTTAGATAAGAAATGTACAACACATACAGGCTGGTAACATCACTGTCATAATGAAGTACATGTGATGAGTCTCTGTGGAAATACATTATCATTTTCTGTAAGCATCAATAACTGTAGATGAGCAGGTTTTAACACTGAAATACTGAACAAATTCTCAGTAAAGTTGGTTGAATCACCCAGAACCTAGTTGTTAAAAAAAAATGATTGGTCTTATCAAGCTGTGATGCATATCTTGCTTTTACCTAATCTTGAAAATGTAATCATCAGGTCATAAAAATAAGACTACTAACTAAACAAGCCATGTATGCAAATTACACGGTTTTGACTTGTGCATTTACAGAATTATCAGAGTTTGCAAAAAAATGTTTCTAATTGTTGTTTAAGCTAATCAACTTTTGAACAACTAGGATCAAGTAAAAGGTTTAATGGTCCCTTTTCCTTTAGGTGTGAATTGACTAAATCTAAATTATACTAAAAGAATCACTTTTGAAATATTTCATATTTAAGAACATCTATACAAGAATATTGTATTCAGATTATGGAATTTATTACTATTGATTCTGGTCCGGAATCGGGCATGAATTGTTATACTATGAAAATGCATTTATAATTTAACTTAATAATTCAAACCCTTCAACTTGATAAAAAAATGCATTATTAAATAGATGTTAAGGCTTTAAAAAAATCGATAATTACTCAATCTTGTCATGGTGTATTGCAGTATTATGGGAGATATATCGGTCATATTATGAGCATGCATTTTTTTTAAAAAAGAACTTTCTAAATTTCCTTAGATACATTAAGAAACCAGGTCCCTATTATCATTCATCAGCATCCCTACTGGAAGATTTTGGTTGCTATAGTTACAGAGTCAGCATCACTTCTGGGGCCCGTTTTATGAAAGGTCGTAAGTCCTTAATCCTAATTTTTAACCCCAACTACCATGGCAACATATTGCTGATTGGTCAGTTCCATGACAATTAGGACTAAGACTTAGGATTTAGGACTTACAACCTTTCGTAAAAATGGGCCCCTGGATTCATCTTTTGGGGTAGGTTCAAGATTTACATTTGTACCATTCAGTCGGTAAGTGTCTACTGTGAATACATTTTAATTGACAGGTATTTAAGAAAGAAAAAATAGGTAACTATGACTGGTCTCATTTTGTTTGTTGATGAACGTCAATGGCGATCTCCCTGCATCAAAGAAATCACCGATAGAATCCAAAGTATTGCTTACAACATAGTTAAAAGCTGTTCTTTTGCACTTTTGAGGGTATAAATGATATATATTGCACTAAAAAGAAAAAAGTACAATGATGTTGGGCAGTAGTCTAAACAAATTAAAAATAAAAAGGTCATTTTTTTCAAAGAGTCAATAAATCTACATGAAAAAAATATCCATGGGCGCCCTTACTAGGAGCAGGCGCCATTTCAAGGACAAATACATATATATATATATATAGTCAAACCCACTCATATTGAATATTGAACCCTGTTACACTGAAATCCCGTTTAAATTATTTGAAATGATTTTTATTTTCCTGACCAAATATCTTTATTGCCAGTTTGAACACAGTTTGAAAATCCTGTTTACATGAAAAAAAAATTCATTCTCCATTGATTTTGATTTGACTATTTAAGAATAAACATTAACATTTCTGTTGTTAAACTGAAAAATAAGCAATGATGAGGCAGAATACACAGCGCAATACAAATACAAATACTCAGGCTCAACAGCAGTTATTTTTCAGTAAACAACTGAAAAGTTAATGTTAATCCTTGTACTTTAATAAAAAGTGAAAAAATACAAACCTTTAAATTAAATTTTAAATTGTAATAACGATATTTAAAAAATACAACACAAGCAGTTGATGATGAAGCGCAATGATATATTGTACAGCTACACTTGTTGTCCTAGCAACGGCTGATGTAATTCCTCCCGTGATACAAAAAGTAAATTATATATACACACACATGTATGTGGTGTGTGGTGTTTTTACAGTTGTCTTATATTTAATGACTTGCTGGTGGCCCACTGTGGTCTGTTGCTGCTGTTTTTTCTGAGCATTGACTTTAAACTTTGAACATTACTAACGTCATCTGAAAAGTAATTTAATCAATTTCCTGCCATGTTGGTTAGAAAGTACACGTATGTAGTTTTTTAATGACATGATAAACAGTAGTTACTGATATGAAAAAAACAACAACAGCAATTGCATGTCATAGATAAAGGACCGGAATTTAAAGGGATGTGAATACATTTACTATCTAATAGCTAGACATTTTGAAGACAAAAACTTGTACCTTTCACACGGATATTAATTAATAATACACCTATTGGTCTTTATTTATCACATGATAACTGTTCATTTATGTTATTGAATCATGATTGAATGTTATTATTTTCACACTGGATAAAATTGAAAAACATGAAATCGTTTGTTTGTTTTTTAAATCTGTTTAATATGTTTCTATTTTATCAACGATGTTGGAAAGAAATAATTTTTCAGCATGGCATCAAGGAGGTGTTTCTGAAATTTGATCAGTTACCATGTTTATTTTCTATTGGAATGCTTTACCTTTTGTTGTTTGACCTTGACTGTTGTCTTTTGTTATTTGACCTTGACTGTTGTCTTTTGTTATTTGACCTTGAATGTTGTATTTTGTTGTTTGACCTTGACTGTTGTCGTTTGTTATTTGACCTTGACTGTTGTCTTTTGTTATTTGACCTTGAATGTTGTATTTTGTTGTTTGACCTTGACTGTTGTCGTTTGTTATTTGACCTTGACTGTTGTCTTTTGTTGTTTGTCCTTGACTGTTGTCTTTTGTTATTTGACCTTGGCTGTAGTCTTTTTGTACAACCTGGACTGATGTCTTCTGTTATATGGTCTTAACTTACCTTTTGTTTAATCACTTAGAATATTACCTTTTGTTATATCACCTGGAACCGCACCCTTTTTTATATCACATGGAATCTTTTGTTGTATCACTCGGAATGTTATCTTTTGTTGTATCACCTAAAATATTACCTTTTGTTGTAACAGCTGGAACCTTATATTATGTTATATCACCTGGAACCCTATCTTTTGTTATATCACCTGGAATGTCATATTTAGTTATATCACCTGAAATTTTATCTAATGTTGTTTCACCTGGAATGCTATCTTATGTTGTATCACCTGGAATGCTATCATATGTTGTATCACCTGGAATGTTTTGTAATGTTGTATCACCTGGAACCTTACATTTTGTTTTATTACATGACACTCTTATCATCTAGTTTCTGATTTGCCCGTTTCATACTTTCTGTTTTCACTTAATCGTTATATTAACCCATAAATTGCTTCGTAGGTTGATATAAGAATCCAACACACCAAGGTCGTTCGTACCCAAAATAGCACAAAGGAATTCCCGAACTCGGCGTTCATTGTAGAGTCAATCAACGCTGTCTAGCTATATATAGCGTCAAGGAAGTGCATTCAAGGTGACAAACGATGAGAGTGTACACAACCGTTTTCATTTAGCCACTTTTGCAGACAGTGGTGTCAAAACATTACTGGAAGTGAAGGATTCTGAAAATACTAGACGTTCAAAACATTTAGCTGCTTAAAACTGATGTGTTTTAGTTGTTTATCCTGAATGGCTAGACGAATCCCACATATTAGGCCTACTGATATTTGCGAGATTTACACATTGATATCAAACTAATTAAATGTCCTATAATAAAATAATTAACACGATCTCTCTCATTTTTGGTTAATACATGGAGTTATCAACCCAAGTCCGTCTGTTCCTCTGTCTCTATCTGTCACGCTTCGTTTCCGTACAATAACGGCAACAAATATTATCCGAGTTTCCTAAACCTTGGTAACAAGGTTAAATGCTTAAAGGGCTCGGCCAACTTCGATCACCATTTTTGGCGCACGTTATTTAGTGGAGTTATGGTTCCTTGATTAACGAAAAATGTCATTTTTTTTTGCTGTTTCCGTGCAATAACGGCAACAAATGTCATCCGATTTTCTTCAAACTTGGTAACAAGGTTAAATGAGGGCTCGGCGAAATTCGATCACCAATTTTTGGCGGAGGTATGGCCCCATGATTAATGAAAAATGTCATTTTTCCTCGGATCTGCATAGCATCATTACAAGTATACAATATTCAGTCTATGCTTATTTCATCAAGTTCACTTTATTCCGTAATAACACATCTGACCTGTGTATAAGACTTAAGTTTTTGTTTGTTTTATAAGCAATAGATATTGTGTCAACAGCATGAAAATTACATGCTTCAACCTAAACTCAAAATAGTTAAACTATAATATGATTACCTCTTTACAAAAGGTGGAAAGCGGGGGATATAAATTCTACGAATTAGCTTGCTTCACCTGAAATAAGTTACATTATGACGGCCGGCTTTCATTGGAAAGAGACCAACGACCTTCCAAAAGTACTTGAAAACTTTCTTCGAAAAATTGTTGAGCCGGCCTGGCTCAGTCGGTAGCGCGCTCGACTCTTGATTGTGAGGTCGTGAGTTTGAGTCCAGTCGGTATCAGGTTGGTTTCCTGTCCTTCGGATGAGATAGTAAAAACCGAGGTACCAAGCATAGGCCAAAATCTGAAGCCCTTCACCACCATATGGTGACGTCTCCATATGAGTGAAATATTCTTGAGTGGGACGTTAAACAACAATAAAACAAACAAACAAATAAATCGAAAAATTGTTGAGTGCGGTGTAAACACCATTCAAATGAAAAAAGTGTCTTAGACAGTCTACGTATTTTTTTATCTAATTCAAAACAATCTGAAAAACCACATCTGATTGCTCTGGTTTTCTGATATGTCTCGTTGAGGATCCAATGAAACCTGCTATGAGGGTCACGTGCGAGTGACCTCTTCAATATGTCTTATTCGACAACTGAAAATGCAACTTACGTGATCTGTAAGTTCATCGAATGGAAACAAAGTGTTAACATTATGAATTATAAATAACACTAAACGCAAAATCCAGGGGCCCGTTTTACAAAAGATCCTTTGTCTTAGAACCACAGTTACAACCTGTGACCGTTTCACAAAGAGTTATAACTTGCAACTTACGACCAAATCAGGTCAGGTCTTTGTGTGTACTCGGAAGCGTTGCGTAAACCTAAGTTATTGTTGTATGTATCATAATAGATCTTCGTAAATGTAGAATGCTGAAGTATAAGTAAATAATGAAGATCGTATTTAAGAATATGCTAATATCCCTTAAGACTGGAGTTAGGGTAGCGTTGATAAAACGGTCCTAAGTTCTGTCGTAATAAGATCAAATGACTTGGGACATTCGACTTCTTGATAAAACGGGCCCCAGAAGTATAGAATTCCTTTCATAATCTTTAACAGCATCGAATCAGCAAGGATGCTCTAAGTGTTTTCTGCAGACTGACCATTTTAATGCCCCGGCGCTGAAAGGTCCCCCGGGGGCATATAGTGCGGTTTGGATAGTCTGTGTATTTGTTTGTCTGTCTGTCCGTAATTCCGTCCTGCTTACATATAAAGTGTAATATTTCAAGTTTGGATTGTGATACAGTACCCAAACTTGGACTTTTAGTTCATCTAAGGTTTGCTCACACTTCACTGACATCACATTCCCCTGGGATGGGGTGGGTTCAAAATGTAGCACATTGTAAAAATTCGTTGGGACCAGGGGAATTTGTGTTTCACAGACACTTCTTGTTTTCGTTATATAACGAGTAACAGCTGTGCCTTTCAATAAACTTTTTAATATCTTGTATATCGTATTTACACTGGACGAACTGTACGCACCTACAAAACGTCACTCCCATGTGACCCCATAGAGGGTTTTGTTAAATCTTATATATGTATGCGGCATATCGGAAAACGAGAGGGATCAGATATCAGTTTTCAATTAGACTATTTTTCACCCTGTGCTCCTTTATCGGTAAATTCCTTTGGTAAAACAATACATGATATATTTTCAGAAAACAATCATTTTGATAGAAAAAGTATACTTTTTGAATTTATTGAAAAGGCATCTGTCAACTAAACTATACATCAGTTGAAAACACTTGAGGCAGATCTACTTGCTCGAAGCAGAAATGTTTTAATGGAGCTGATATAAGTAATATGTTCCATTAATATCTTCAGTTATTATCGGATCGGTACTTCTTGTAAATTCTCTAGCGTCGATTCAAAGTCACGACCGAAGACGATTATATCATCCAAATCCCATGGACATCTGTTCTACGATTTACGTATTGGCCATTCTTTTACTGCGTAAACTGAAAAAAAAAATGATTTGTACTGAATGCCGTTTTCTGTTTTTCTTTTGGATCTATACAAATATGACAGTATCCACTCTGATTTAACTTTCGGTAATTTATACAGAACCGCCAAATCTTTTTTTACGCACTAGACAAAGGACTATCGCTAGATTCAATGACTTGGTTTTTCTAGCATTTTGTGTATATCTTGTTCAATGATTTCTTTTTGTATTTGAGGAAATCTACACATTGGGAGTTTAGTAGGTCTCGTATTCCTTGTTTCAATTTCTGACTACATCTGTTTTACCTAATTTTCCGTCCAGAGACATACAAATATCACTGAAACGAAGTAACAAACGTGCTACTCGATCTTTTTGCACATCGGTTAATGATTCAGATACGTTTTCAAGCAAAGGTTTAAGATGTTCTGGTAATTCACTTGACCCTAACTCTGTCACCTCATTCTGTTCTATACAGACTTCCTCTATATCAAAACTAACCCAACGGCTTCATCCTTTTCATTTCTGCCATTTTATTCCCTACATTTAGAACTGACAAAATCACACTATCACTCTCTGAATCTACTAAATTTCCAGCTAGCAATATTTATTTTTCGTTTAAAAACTTTAATGGTTCTACTAAACCTATTCTATCTTTCATTTCTCCTTCTATCTTGCCTCTAACTAATATCTCAGATTCTACTGGAACCTTTACGTTTTCTACAGATCCAAGAACTTCTATCTTAGAGCAATCTACTGCAGTATGTTCAATTTCACTTTTAGGCAACTGATTATTCTTCTGACAATATCGGTGTTCCTGTATCTACAAGCAATTTGATTTGTTTACATCCTACAGTCACGTTAGCATACATACAATTTCTACTTTTCTTGCTAATTTCTACATTTGATAACTTATAGTTGAGTTTCAGTTTCAATAAACCTGACATTTTTCTTTTCGGTATTTTCTCTGCTTTTTACGTTTATTTCAGAAATGTCATTTTCTTTGTTATTTTCTAGCCTAACTGTAGTCTTTTTGACTAATCTTTTGTGGGTTTTTGGTCACAAAACCAACCTTTTCTAGTTTTCTTGATCCTTGTTTTCAGATTTCATTTTATTTGTTATGCGATCTATTTTGTCTGCTTTGAGTGGGCACCTCGGTTCAATATGTCCTGGTTCTCTACAAAAATAGCAAACTATATCCCTTCTGCCTGAGTTATCATCAGCAGGTCTAATTTGTCTAGGTCTGGGACTAAAGTTGCGTGTTTCACGCATGTTTATTTAAGGGATTTCTTCTCTAATTACCTCCCTGACTATGTTCACTATCTAAGCGCGTGTTAACATTCTGTACCTATTTTCATCGGCTTTAACCGAACTCACTACAGAGGATTTCCTTATCGTATCTGACGGACCTACGAACGACTCGGACTCGACAACCAAACATAGTCTAAGGTCTGAGGATCATGAAACTGCAGATGTTTCTTTAATTCTACGTTCCATAGACCTTGTACGAACTGGTCTATCACGTGCGTTTCTATACCAGATAGTAAGGTTACTTTGGGATAAGCCTTAAGGACTAGTTTCCTTAAACTTTAACCAAAATTTACTTTTTTGCCTACGTTTGGATTTGAACTCACATCCGTAAGCTGTTTCACGTTCTACGGGGTTAAACAGATTTATCAAAACCTGTTTAATACTATGGTAATTGGCCATTTTATCCATAGTCAGTTCACTTGACATCTGTTTTGCATTTCCGTCTAGTGGCCTTAATAACCGAGCTGCTTTATTGCTTTTTGTCCATTTATTCCACGCTGCGACTTGCTCAAATTGAAGTAAGAAATCTGACAGACCATTTTTTCCGTCATATTTTGGGGCTTTTTCAATTCGTCTTCAAGTGATATCTGATTGAACTACTGACCTGTTATTCGAATCACTATCAAAACGTTCACCACGCCTGTTATTAGTTGCATTAGCATGTTCGCGCAATGGTGTTGAGTGACCACTATATCTGGTATATGGCTCGTAATTAGCAGTATCGTGAATATCATAGTCGCTAAAATCATCAAACTCTTCTAGGGTAAATCGGAGAACTTATTGGCTCGTCAGTGTATGACCTCTGTATTCTACTTCTCGTTCCACGATAAATTCTGCTAACTTTGTTTTTATTTTCAGAGTCCCAACTACCATATTCACGACGTCTATTGTATAAATCAAAGTATCTAATAATCTCCCAACTCGACCACCCTTTTTATTTAGATCCTCCGAAATATTTCTTTCCGTTGGTTCAAATCGAACTTACTTTCACCAAACTCATTCCTATAACCTGTATTATCTATTACACTACGAGTTTGCTTTAACTACGAGTTGTCCTACAGGACCATATCCCTCAGATATTGTCCAACCACGTTCCTCGTCACTATTCCTAGTTTTATTCTCACGCTCTCTGCGTAAACTAGCTATCCCATCCCTGATGGGCTGAATTATCAAAACCTGCCATGTTTCACTAAACACGCTTTGTAACTTTCACTAGTGCACGTGTGAAAAGAAAAGTGAGAGAAAAAATACAACCACGTGGAGATTACTAACTTTATCGAAGTAACATTTAGGCTATTTTTCTGTTAATTTTTTAGGTTTATATGAGAGCCTTTTTTATAGTTGAATTATATTCAATTTAATTTTTTTATCTTATTAAATGAACGCTAAAATGTTCACAAATAATTTGTGGTTCGAATAACTAGATAGATGATAAAACAACTATCCTACCGGCGACGCCAAATGTAATCGGGCCGCGTGGCGGCAAAATTGTGAAAAAAACACGAAAAGATTAAATGAAATTTCAAGACGATTTTATTATTGTTGTGACAACTGTAAAATTTACGAATTGAATAATTATAATGAAATAAACTAATTAAATCCAACAATAACACTAATTACGACCAATCAGAAGTGAGACTCTTAATAAAATAGGGAATTTACTAATTGTAGTATCTCTATAAATTCTACATGAAATAATTAAAGTTAAAATATGAAATAGATATCAAACGAAACTTAGACTATTGCCAGATAGACCGGCATACCTGTAGTATGGAAAGGAAGATGGAGCTGCCAGATAGATCGAAAAAAACTAACTGAACGAAATACCCTATGCACCTGTTTAAATACAAACAGGTCACGTGAATAATTACCCAAAGTATCAAATAAAAGAACAATTCTGATTGGCCGGAAGTTATACAATTCAACCAATGAAAAATATCGAAATAGAACCAA
>BROG01001020.1:75000-107500 GCA_030159075.1 Atrina japonica | reverse complement strand
AGTGGCGTTTCAGTTTATAATGCATAATGCAGACGAGAACGAACAAACCAAGCAGAATGAGGCAGAAGAAAATGGTGTATGAAACGATATAGGCTCTCTTCCATTCTGCATCTACTTGAATCGAACATACTTTTATTGGTGTTCCATCAAGGAAGGTGTCATCTAGGTACACGGTCATAAGAAATAGTGGAAAGCTGATTAATCCCGCTGTGCACCAGATGAAGAAAAACAGCAACGGAAGTCTGACCTTACTGCACTGGTATTTGTACTTGATAGGATCGCTTATACCTCTACATCTTTCAATAGCAATTGTTAGTACCGTCAAAACAGAGGTAATCGTCACGACGTTTTCAAGAAATGGAATCAGTTTGCCTGAAAAACAACAACAGCAACAGTTATATAATGATTTACTATCTTACTATCTACATATTTAGGAATAAAGAAAGGGACAGATAACATAAATTACTTCCCTTTTAAAGTTAGGGAGTGGTTAATCATTTGTTTCTTCTTTTTCTGTACAAAATGAGGGGGAAGGGTCCGTGGCCGAGATGTTAAAATACCACGCCCATTTTCACCTCTTACCTTTAATAAGCGTGTGTTCGATACCCACTAGAACCTAAGCTGATTTTGTGAGAATGTATGCCAGTTTACTTGCTGGAGGCAGGTGGTCTCCTTCCGGGTACATTATAAAATTGACCCCGCCAATATAATCGAGCAATTGTTGAGTGTAGTGTACAACATAATTGTGATAAAATCAATAGAATCATATTAACCATAAACGTAATGAATATCTAATTAAGTTGACGATGCGTCAAAGTTTCATAGTAAAAACGAACAAAAAATTGTTTTATAACTTTACCTATTTGTTTTACGTAACCATGTTGTATAGTGTGCATGAAATTCTTATTCGAAAGGTACTTAAACATGAATATGTACGAGGAAAGAGAATGGAAAATATATTTGAAAGAATAAAAAAGCGATAGACTCACATAAAAACTCCCCAAAGTACCAGACATTCTTCGCAAACATTTCAACAGTGGCGGATGGGAGGCAGATGAAGTATACCAATAAGTCGGCAACGCTGAGATTTGCAAACATGTAGGACATTCTGGAACGAATATGATTTTTCCCGTAAACTATAGCAATGGTGGATCCATTTCCAACGGAACCCATGATAAAGATGCATATGTAGATAAAAGTTGTCAAGAACAAAATGTAAAATGGTATCTCCGGAACGTCCATGTCATATCGCTCCGCCGTTGCATTGAAATAAGTCTCGTTCATGTTTTTCTGGAGTTGTTATTTATCATATATATGAACACGAATCTTTTTCTTTCCGTGAAAATTCTGAAATAATTTCGTGCAAGTTTGAGGACAGTGGTTATATAAGTGAAGCGTATGTGACGTCACAGAAGAATCTAAACCAATGACAATGTGTCTTTGGAATGCCTTGATATCAAGATAAGATGAAAATACAATCTAGATCTATATTGCATTCAGGTGTTAATTTCTCATTAGAGTGAGAGGATGGTAACTGTTAATGAAAATAGTGTATCATTAGGAAGACAGAAGCATGATGGTTGTAATTTAGCCTACATCAGTACTGTATAGAATATATTGTATTAAAAACGTTGGCCTATTATTTAAAACAAACATAAAACTATGAAATACTGTGATACAAAAACTAAAACTGATTGTTTCCATTACAATTATTTCCCTTGGACGCTCAACTGTGTGTGTGTGTGTGTGTGTGTGTGTGTGTGTGTGTGTGTGTGTGTGTGTGTGTGTGTGTGTGTGTGTGTTTTATTTTTTTTATTTTATTTTTTTGGGGTTTTTTTTTTTTTTTTTTTTTGTTTGTTTGTTTGTTTGTTTTTTGTCTCGCAAACGAATCCTTTAGGAGTAGAATCATCGCCGGCAAAGATGAAAAACGTATCATACAATACAATAGAGATGAACTTGATGAGGAGTTGACTCCTTCTGGACGCCTGGCCTCATCCTGTTTTGGATTTGAGGAGGAGTTGACTCCTTCTGGACGCCTGGTCCCATCCCGTTTTAGATTTGATGAGGAGTTGACTCCTTCTGGACGCTTGGTTCCATCCCGTTTTGGATTCGATGAGGAGTTGACTCCTTCTGGACGCCTGGTTCCATTCCGTTTTGGATTTGATGAGGAGTTGAATTCTGGACGCCTGGTTCCATCCCGTTTTGGATTTGAAATTGTTTTTCGCATTGAGACCGTTGGTATAGCTACCTTGTTCGACGTAACGAGAGGTTTTCATGGAACATTTGCGACGTGTGTGGCATGGTGGCAAGGGACAATGACTCTTTTCGGACACCTGGTCTTATCTTGCATAGAATTCATAATTGTTCTTCATGTAGAGATCATTGGTATATCGAATGTGTCGTATTCTAATGGACTTGAAGTCTCGATTATCTATTGCCACTTCTTCATTTTTCTTCGATAAATAAAACTATTTATATAACATTTTACTACCTTCACATTTTCTTGTTTCAAATTTAGTATCAATCTGTACTGACAACCATAAGACGTCAAGCAATTGCTCACATTAACACTTGATCTCATCAATTCGTATTAGGTACTTTAATAAAATGATTTGGCCAATCAGCAATGTTTTTGATACCAGAAAACACGAAGTCCTGATTATCACAGTTATTATGTCGAGTTTCTAGGACTGTTATTACGTCCGGTACACCTCTTTATTCTATGCCCATAAAAAGAAATAGAACAAATTACTTAAAAGTGCTTGTTCAGAAGTTGTTCTGTGTTAGGATGAGCATTTTATGTTCACATTTATATAATGTATACATTTACTCTTTAGATTATATCTTGACATAACTACATCGATCCTATTCAAACAAAATAACACTTACATTGTGACATTTTACACTGGAGTTATAATATATATAGGAACTCTGGAAGCATATAATTTGACATTTTACGTTGAATTTATAAACTCTATATAAAGAACTGCCTATAATTTGACAGTTTATATAGGATTTACCTAATCTATGTAAAGAATTCACACTGCCTATAATTTGAAAGTTTATATAGGATTTACCTAATCTATGTAAAAGATTCACACTGCCTATAATTTGACAGTTTACAAAGGATTTACCTAATCTATGTAAAGAATTCACACTGCCTATAATTTGACAGTTTATATAGGATTTACCTTATCTATGTAAAGAATTCACACTGCTTATAATTTGACAGTTTACATAGGATGTACCTAATCTATGTAAAGAATTCACACTGCTTATAATTTGACAGTTTACATAGGCTTTACATACTGTATATAAAGAACACACACAACCTATGATTTGAATTGTACACTAAATTTCCAGTCTATACAAAAATCCATAACGTTTTTATTTTGACAATTTACATGAGTTTAACATAGAAAGTATAAAAACTCACAAATTGTATTTTTCATATTTTTAATCTCAGTTTGGACTGTGCTCTAATAGACCCTTTGACTATAACTGCGTTCCTACTGATTTCACGTGCGCACAAACACTTCGGCGTGGTATCAAGAAGTTTCGTGCTCAAAACATGCCATACCCATGACAAGTAGTACCCAAGGGACTAATTGTTCCCTGTGTGCGGTTTGAAGTTCATTGGGTTTGAAATGTTTTCAACACAAAATTTGTGCAGGTGAAATTAGTAGGAACGGAGTTATCGTGAAAGGGTATATTTGCTCATAGTACATTTTCCTTTGTTTGTCGTTGTGCGTTGTTAAATTATCACAATCATTGACATCTACTCATGAACCGCTGGGCCTATTCGAACCAAAATTGGACACAAATCTAGCTTTCATAGTTATAGATATCTCGACATCAACTAAAGTGCCAGATATATTAACTAATGCAAATGCAGTGGGTATTCATTAAAATTCTGCTGTCATGATGTCATATTATGTCAAATGTTCGTCGCATTTCCTTGCTTGCTTTGGTTTGATATAAAACATCTCATATACCAAAGTATAAATATTTAGGACGTCCAGCACACAGATGGGCAAAAATGGGCAAACACGGACCTCTGGAAACTAAGAGGTAGTATCAGGTGCCATGGAGGAGTAAGCATCCCCAGTCGACCGGTCACACCCGCCGTGTGTCCACAGTCATGTCCAAATGATATACGTGAGGAACGAATCCTCGTCACAACTGGTACAGACGTCTCAACAACCGCCAAAGAAAAGGCAACTCAACATTTCACTTAGTGAAGCAGAGTAATCGCAAACAAGTATATTATACCGACCGTAAAATTTGCGGAACGTTGACATCAAACACGGTTTTCGATATCCCTGTGTCAGTAATTTGTCAGTGAGTAGTTTACATCTGTATATGAAATGATCATATGTTGAACACACCCTGGCATATCGGATCATTTGTGAAATATAAGCTCCATATGCGGATGAATGTGGGATATTGCTACTTAAATGTGGAAAATTTACTATGGGAAAGCCGAAATCGTCGTGTTTGTCGTATAGTTAAGTTGCTAATTTCCCGTCCGTGTCTAAGTAAGTAAAAGTATGAAGCGTGGGTGCTTGATTCTGTTGTATCTTTAATTTCTAGTTCGCTGGGATATATCGCATTGACATATGTAAAAAAAGTTGTCATTATTACTTGACAAAACGTTGTCGATTTATCTAAATCTGAAATTAAAGGACACCGTTAGCTTTTTTTCTTTTCATTCATCAGTTTCTTAAATAAGTCTGAAATAGAGTCTGAATAATTCGTATGAATAAAGGAACAGGTCGGCCAATAAAGGAGTACAATTGGTTCCAATAGGAATGCCGACAGTTTGTTGAAAGACCACGTCTCCGAATATTACAAATATATTGTCTATTAGAAATTCCAGCATGGTTTTTATGTATATTTCAGTGTATGTATGTGTAGAAACAGAGTGGTGTTTGACAAAATAAGTATCATGATAACCAATCACTAGATATTTAAATTTTTGGGCACCACCTATAGTGAAAAAACTTTTTTATGTGGAATAGTTGTGTAGAGAGTAGAGAAGTCGTATGTTTTGATACTGTGAATTTGAGAAAAATTGTGTGCCTTTAAATTTTCTAAAAGTTGTTTAGAATCTTTAAGTATCACCATCTGATTTACACCGCTTCTAGAATAAGCCATTGTACAGTGTTGCTGATGTTTCGCCTTAACGGTTGTCAATATCTTGGTAAGGAGTAAAGATAAAGGTTTGGTAGAAAATTTGCTGGATCCTGCTATGTACCTCTGCTTAAATAGTGTTTTATGAAGTTTATTGATCCAATATAAATATCGTAGCTCAAAATCACTATCTGTTGTAGGTGCATCAAAAGAGAGTAATACGGAAAGGATCTCGTCCTTTGGAAGTGAGCTACGTGTGTATGTAGGATTGCCAGAATTTGTATTAAACACTAGCTCTTTTAATAAACAATTATAATAATGTGCCTTGCACAAAAATCTATAGTATTTGAGTACATATTGGTCATGTAATCTATCTAGTTCAGTTACTACTTCTGGATCACTAAATACAGAGAGATAACGTGTTTTTATAGTTCCTTGAAGTTTTCGAATACGAGATTTTATCAACCATCGTACAGCTTTTAGCCATTGAAACAAAGTGTCGGGTTCCACATTTTCATGTTTGGCCCATCGCCGGGCATAATCTTCGACAGAATTCATAACTAAACTGAAATTCTGACGCCCATTAAAGGAACGGGCTTCGCGGTATTTAGGGCCTCTTAAAATAATATTTTCAGATTTTCATTTTCAACAATAGAAACGTCGCCGGTGATGACATGCCCGATAGAATTGTATTTGAAGGGAGATGATGCACATGAACACATGACGGTGTTGTGTGGAAGATGGTTGATGTCTAGGCACTGCAAAACCCGTTTGTAATTGAATAGCTTGTATGCGATGCTAAGTGTATAGCTATATGAAATGCAAGACGATGTCTTCAGTTAAAAATATGGCGGAACAAAGGACCGAACTTTTTGTGATTCAGAACATTGCCAATGTTTAAAGCGTCTATACCTTTATTTGTAAATTTAAGTTTTAGGAAAAGATGTTTCTGTTCATAACAGTCATCGTTTGTAACGCGTGTAGGCTTGAACAGTCTGCGATAAACAATGTCCATTATAATGGAGTTCAGTGTGTATTCTGGTGTTGAAGAATCCGTATAGGGGTTCATTTTTGCTTCTTGAAAAAGTTCATTAAGTAGTGTAAAAGGAACAGAATAAAAATTTGCTGCGAATGTGACGAAGGCCCATTTTTTGTTAACGTAAGGTAAAAAGATGAAAAAGTGACATCATGTATGTTGGGTCTGTTGTACGAACGATGTCCGTGACTTCGCTTACGTCTTACATTAGAATTAAAAAGTTCCATCACATTCACACCACTAAATAGTGGGCTTGTTTGATTGCCTACACTTTGAATATTATCGTTGCATCTATAGGGGTATGCAATGCCAAGCAGTTTAATCCAAAATTCTTTACGTTGTCTACGGAAAGTGGTACTCAAGGTGGAATTGTTGGTCCAGTATTTTTTTTTTTCAATTATACGCACTGTCATAGACAAAATGGAATGGTCAGTGGAGTTGAAATGTCGATAGAGTATCTGGTTACCCCCATTATTAACCTCAAATCGATGACCAGACACTCTTTTATTTAAGGGCCCCTTAGTCTCGCCAACATAAATCAAACCACACAAGGTACACTCAGTTCCGTAAACAACGTTAGATGATTTACAATCCAGATGATCCCAGCTTCTGGTGCTGTAATGTTTATTTGTCAGGTTTCTGGTAAACCCCCTATCAGTTATTAATATATGAAACGTGTTACAATTTTTGACAGAACATTTTGAAATTGATGGTATGTCACTTGAAAATGAACTCTCAAAAATGTCATCAAGTCGAATCTGACAATTTATATGGGTACATAAGCATTGTTTATACCATAACTGGTCAGAATTTGTTATCCTTAGACTGTACAACTGATAAGTTGGTAATGTCGCTTAGGACAACCCGAGGAGCACCAAACAATCTCTGCGAGTCTGTGATTCTTGTAGACTCGACAGAAGGACACTTTTTTATACTGGGCGCCATGTCCTCCAGTATGCAATTTGGTACTTTTTTATTATTCATTAAATGTATATACCGAGCGACAAGTATCCTCGGGGACAAAGTGTCCACCAGCAGTGATACATACTCGGTGGTAAAAATATAAAACATCTCAGATACCAAAGTATAAATCTTTAGGATGTCCAGGACACAGATACAAATCCGGAAAAAATGGACAAACACGGACCTCTGGAAACCAAGAGGTGGGATCAGGTGCCATCAGGTAAGCATCCCCTGTCGACCACGTGATTTAACATGCAGCGTAACTACTTTGAGTCCTTGCCACGCGTCCCTGTAAGACTGGGATATATTTCTAGTCTGTGTTTCTGTACTTCCTGAGTGTTCCGTAGTTCCAACGGCTTTTGTGCCACTACACTTGTATAATCCTTCAAAGGTATCAAACTGTACATCATGTACTATTTACCCTCCATCTAGGCGTAGAGTGGTGCGGACAGGAGATGATAGCTCACCTCTGGAAATATGGCACAATCGGGGATCGAGCCAGAGACATTCATGTTGAAATTCTGGTACTCTACCAACTGAGCTGCACTGTCCATTTAAGGGAAAGAAGGACATCGGGTCACGTGACCAGAATGTCAGTATAGTAACATAAACTGGAACTGATGTTGGCAATCTAAACAAAGATGACAGACGACACAAATTTGTCCACAAAAGACATAAATTGAATGGTAAATTCTTATAAATTAATAAATTAAGTTGTTCTTTGTGGAAAAATAATTCAACTGTCATGTGATTTTGTGTCAGCTATGAAACACAGATTCACATTGATTGGCATATTTTGTCCTTCTGTCTATTTCTCTGAGTACAGTCACATTTTGACATAAATTATCATTACTTTCTTATTGTATATGATACTTTTGTGAAACTTACAGGAAAGGTTCATTGTGACAAGGTGCATCGCCCAGTCTAGGTCATGTTCAAGGTCACACTCAAGGTCAAATGGTGGTACAGTCTTCTCTTAAAGATTTTGTTTTTGTTAAAATACTCAATTTCGGCATACTTCAAGGTGTTATTTCTTCGCTATATATCCACAACTTGTTTTATTGACTCTAAATAATTGTTAATCATTCTGAATTGATCATTTACAGAATTTTTTACATTGACCGAATTTAAGATTTAAGTGTTATGAAAGTTTGCTATTTGGGGGTTTTCAAAAGTTTTCAATCTTTCGTCCTCTTTATCCACCAGCTCTAATAAAAGCATAAAAACACATTGATACCATGGCGTTTGATCAAATTTTACTAGGTTAGGTAGAAAAATATGAGGTTTGTAAACAAATGTGTTGTTTTTAATAATGAATAGAGTTGGTGAACAGAAACGAAATTCTGGAAAGGGGCATAACTCTTGCATATGTAAATACCCTTATATACCCACAAATGTGCCAGATTATTCATTCTATTATTTCATACATTCATTCCGAATAAGTATGTAAAAATAAGAAAAATTTGATGATAAGTTTTGTGTAAACTCCAGGGCATTTCTTCCCCAAAAATGGCAGTTAGACGAGCTTGGAATTTGTACTGGTATCGAGCATTTCGCAAGAGAACAGACGACATATTCATGACGATTATGAACCCAAAACACTAAACGTTGTCCTATATTTAGCTTTGCGTAAAATTTTAAAAACCCTATATGTCTGCAAATATTCATCAACAAACGGACTTAAGCTTTGGTGTTAAAATTAACATTTATATACACTGTAACAAAAATGAATAGTACATAAAACTGCGACATTAATGGAAGAATTCGACGTGCCTTTTATATCAGATTTCATCTGATAAAGTATTTCTGTCTAAATCGTAAATGTGACAAGTAGGTGTGTAGCAAAGAACGTGAGTAGTCAAGCTTCCTGTTTGTCTGTTAAACAAGATGTCAAGAGTAAAATTTGTTAGTGAATTAAACATAGCAATACAGCACATTTCTCTTACAATGTAAATGGAGAGAATATTATGAAGGCAAGTGTTCCATATAAGCAAATTACAATGCATTTCTGAATCATTAATCAGTAGCATGTTAGAAATGCTACTGTGCCATGCACATATTTATTTTAAAGATATATAATTTCACAATAAAGTGTAAGGTAGGCTAGAGATATGAACTAGAACCCACATACTGCTGTGTTGCTTGTCGGTTTGTTTATTGTTGTTTAACGTCCCACTCAAGAATCTTTCACTCATATGTAGACGTCACGAAATGCCGGTGAAGGGCTTAAATGTTTTCCCTATGGTCGGCAATTTGGGCCATTGAGCAGTGGGGGTTCTTTACCGTGCCTATAATTTTAAAAACATTAAATGGAAAAAATCATTTAAAATCTAACAATACGAAAATACGTACAAGTGCCATTAAAAGTAAATGATGAAATAAATTGTATCTTGTTCTTTTTTCAGCGGAAAGAAAATAAACTTTACATTAAAGATCATATTGCTATTGAAGAAAATACAGTCAAAACGCACATTTGTGCGATTGATACGCGATATCTTATTTGGTCATAAATTTCGTTCTGTACTTCACGTTTTCTCCTTTTCTTCTGTCTGTTTGTAGTCCCACCCAACAGGTGTATATATTTCACATCTTAAGCCGCGTTCCTAACGAACAAAATGTCAAACCTGGGTGTAAATTCCCATACCTGTGTCCAAAGTCATCATTTTTTTTTTTAATTTTCCATGCCTAACTTTTATTCTGTTATATTTACTACATGCTTGTAGTCGATTGTTAAAGTTATGGATCTCAATTCCCCCCCCCCCCCCCCCCCCCCCCCCCCCCCCCCCCCCCCCCCCCCCCCCCCCCCCCCCCCCCCCCCCCCCCCCCCCCCCCCCCCCCCCCCCCCCCCCCCCCCCCCCCCCCCCCCCCCCCCCCCCCCCCCCCCCCCCCCCCCCCCCCCCCCCCCCCCCCCCCCATACGGAATATATTAATTTTCGTCATTCACATAAAACATTTTGGGTCACACAAATGATTTTCCTGACACAATTTTAAAAATCTCAGATACCAAAGCATAAATCATTTGGATGTCCAGGATATAGGTACAAATCTGGTAAAAATGGACAAACACGGACTTCTTGAAAACTAGAGGTGGGATCAGGTGTCATGGAGGAGTTAGCATCCCCCGTCGAACGATCACACCCGCCGTGAGTCCACTGTCAAATTAAAATGAAATATGTGATGAACGAATCCTCGTCATAATGAAAGATATGTTGAGTACGGTATTCAAAATTTGAGTATGTACTCAAACAATATATTTTTTAGTCTTCTTCAACTGAGCAATAATTATCACCATTACTTAAAATTGTATGCAATCAATATAACATGTCCAGTTGAAGCATAGATCGTGATTTTTACCTTAAAATTCAGTAAAGTTCATTGAGCTTGAGTAAGTTTGGTGACCTTTGGTCCAGTCCTGTTTGAACTACAGTTACGTACGCATTATCCACAGCCAAATGAACCAATGCCAGTAAAACGCATATTAAAATTTTATTAAAATGTTAATTCATTTTATAAACCTTTATATATGTTATTCTCTCCAGGTAAATCATTGCTTGAATACTGTGGACAATAAGTAATAATTATGGATAATTATGATAAACAATTGTCATTTTGTTAACACTGGGACCCAGCACCATAAAACTTGAGAAATTACTCAAGTCTGAGAATATTCTCAAATTGGCCAGTTCAGCCAATCAAATTTTAAGATTTGACAAAGTTGGGTAAATTTTTAGGACTTTAGTAATCCTCAGTTTTGTGGTGTTAGCCCTGAACATCAATCTTTTTGGTGCCAGGCCCTGATCATCAATCTTCTATGGTGCCAGGCCCTGATCATCAATCTTTTTGGTGCCAGGCCCTGATCATCAATCTTCTATGGTGCCAGGCCCTGAACATCAATCGTTTAAGGTGCCAGGCCCTGAACATCAATTTTTTTATGGTGCCAGGCCTTGAACATCAATCTTTTATGGTACCAGGCCCTGAACATTTATCGTTTATGGTGCCAGGCCTTGAACATCAATCTTTTATAATGCCAGGCCCTGAACATCAATCTTTTATGGTGCCAGGCCCTGAACATCAATCTTTTATTGACACCTGAACATTAATCTAGATTGATTGAAGGTTTACATCTTTGAAGTGCCCGAGTGGTTATATATAGCGTTGCGCTTTGAACAATGGAATCCCTCACTTCTGGTCAGTTCAAGTTCGATCCCGATTCCAATCTGAGCTGATTTTTTTTTTGTGAGAACGTTTGTCAGTTTAATTAAGAAAGGCCGTCGGTCTCTTCCCGGGTGCATTGTAATTTGGTTTTCTCTCCACCATTCAAAACTGGTCGCCACCATATAACTTATAACACTTGTTGAGTGTGGAGTAAAACAGTATTCAAAATTAAAAAAAATTGTATAATTGAATATGAAATTGATTTAATCTTTTCCCTTAATGTTAACAAAAACAAAACTTATCATGAATAATCAAAACCTCCGTTAACGCAGATTCAAATCTTTAACAAATATTAGTCCTTGGTAAAACGACATCGACGATTTTAACAACAATTATAAATGTGAAGCGTGCAACAGTGTTAATGAAAAAAGTTTGAGCAAAATTGTTTCCCAGGAGTGAAAATTGATATCGCGGAAATATGTACATGAGTAATTTCCTCATAGGCAGAAAATAGAAGATCGTTGATCGCTTAAACTAATATTAAGCAATACAGGTTTATGAACTCAGAAAAATGAGTATTTTTAAAATGCAAATATAACGTTGCGAAATGATAACTCTACAGATTTAGAATGTAATCGCTTATCTACTATATGGCAATTCGACTAATATACAAAAATATATTATTACTCCAACTAGTACCAACTCTCTCTCTCTCTCTCTCTCTCTCTCTCTCTCTCTCTCTCTCTCTCTCTCTCTCTCTCTCTCTCTCTGTTTATATCAATAAAGATTAAATAACTGATGTGTACTCCGAACGCCCTATGCCTCTAATGAGATGCAAATTAGGGACTTTTTGGGGGGAACAAATCTGTGGTTTACCGTTTACCAGCAGTGATTTTAAATTTGAGTCTTAATGATAAGTGAAATTCATGTATGTTTAAATACACACATTTTAGTTCGGAAATATGTAAGAAATTTTAAAAGAACAATACATTTCATACATTAAGAAAATTAATCAAATGGTGTTTGCTGTTTGAATGGTACCGTACTAAGATACATTTTGCCGATTACCAAACTTTAGTAGAATATTACCATTTTTGATTGGTTAAATTCCAAGAACACTTACAGGATTAAAACAGAACCCAATCATCTAGATCAATAACGAGGCCCCTTAAAGGAGATAACCCATAGGATTTATCTGTTAATTTGTGTGTGTTGAAAATCAGTTGTAAACGATAGAAGTTAATGTGACAAAGGATATCAAACAAAACTAAAATGAATAACGCGTTACAACACACTTAACGAATAAACGACCCACAGTTTATTCATACCGGATTTTGTTGAGCAAATGAACTGACAAGGATAGATTCTTTCTTGTCGCCATATAACAGAACAAACCCTAGACGCAATGTACACTTATTTTCTTCCCATCGTTGTCTGGATGTCCAGTTGTTTCCAAAATGGTAAATATCTATCTATCTATCTATCTATCTATCTATCTATCTATCTATCTATCTATCTACCGATCGATCTGTCTGTGTATCTGTCAATCTGTCTGTCTATCTGTCTCTATCTGTATGTCTGTCTATCCGTTTGTTCTATCTGTCTGTCTGTCTATCTGTCTGTGTGTTTGCCTGTCTGTCTGTATGTCTGACTGTCTATCTATATGTCTGTCTGTCTATATGTCTGTATTCCAAAATTTTGTTTGTATCATTTTATGGAATCACTCATGATTGGTAAGACTCACAAGCATGACCAATATTAATTGAAAGTAACTTTGGACACAAATGTATATATATATATATATATATATATATATATATATATATATATATATATATATATATATATATATATATATATATATATATATATTATATATATATATATATATATATATATATATATATATATATATATAAATATATATATATATATATATATATATATATATATATATATATATATATATATATATATATAGTTGTATATACATGTATATTGAAAATAAAACAGGCAGTCAGGGCGTAAACACTTTCTATCATTCTCAAATAAATAACAAAACACTTCCAATGACAACCTTACCTGTAAATTCATATCCGTCAGACATACTTTTATTTTATGTATCATGCATTCAATCTTCTCATTTACGAACTTTATCTGATCACAACTTATCATTGGATTCTAACATATTGTCATTTATAAATTGCACCCTAATACGTTGAAAAAAAAACCGCATCCAAACCGTAAAGGAATGTTAACCTTTATATGTTGTCATCCAAAACAACTATGATTTCTTTGGGCGAATTATCTGTTATAGATCCTTTACCAACTACAAATATGGCGTGTTTGTGTGCATTCTTAAAGTGCTTTGATGTTTCATACATTTTGACCCATATATTGGTTTACATTTTATTTTCATTATACCAGTGTAAGACTGAGTATTCTCCATTTTTCACTAGTGTCTTTTTATAATTATATACTGTCTTCTGTCATCAATTTTACTCATTACTGAAGCTAAAATACATACACACGCGCACGCGCGCGCGCGATTTAAGCTGAATCCGGACATGTGTGCATGTATAATAATGGCATACAATTGTAAATAGCGATGATTATTGTCGCCCGTTTGAAATATCATACACGTAATACGAAAACTATAGATTTGTGAACCATATGGACCAAAATAAATGCTTGATCGTTTCTGTCAAAGAGCTCGAATAAACTTAAGAAATGTTAAAATTGTTTTAGAAGATATTCAAAATTCCATTACCATATTCAAGGTATTTATCCAATTTACGGGGAAATCATAAATATGCTCGAATGTTTATGTGTGATGATTAATAATGCGTTCCCTAATCGGTCCGATCGAACGGTTTTACGACTGTATAGAAAAAATAAAAGTTGAAATAGAGTATGGAGTAAATTTGGTGACTTCTTGTCCTGGGCCTGCTATTTTAAAACTGTGCTATTTGTTCTCTTCCACATTCAAGGACTAACTCAAACATATACTGATGAGAGGGGTACGATACAATCACCAAATTACCCGGATGCTTACGAACCTAATTACGGGCCAAATATTTGGTCGATAATACCTACGAGTAAAGGAAAAGTAATATTGTACTTTAGAATTTTTGATGTCCAGAATACCAGTAACTGCCTAGGGGACAGAGTAAATGTGAGTATCGATTTTGTTTTGCTTAGTTGTTTTTTTTATATCACGGCAATTTTGTGTATACATTGTGACGTCTCATGCTACAGCCACATGCTATGGATTAATAGACAACATAGCGGGCGATAACGTCAAAATGTTTTTGTCTAATGAATTTTCTTTTAGTGTTTATTGTGTAATGGTGTTAATGTGATGGAACTTTTTAACTCTAACGTAAGACGTAAACGAAGTCACGGACATCGTTCATACAACCGACCCTACATACATTATGTCACTTTTTCATCTCTTTTACCTTACGTTAACAAAAAATTGGGTCTTCACCACATTCGCAGCAAACTTTATTCTGTTCCTTTTAGAGTTCTTAATAAACTTTTTCAGGAAGCAAGAATGAACCCCTAGACGGATTCGTCAACCCCAGAATACATACTGAACACCGTTATAATGAACATCGCTTAGCACAGGTTACAAACGATGTCTGTTCTGAACAGAAACGTCTTTTCCTTAAATTAAAATTTACAAATAAAGGCATAGACGCTTTAAACATTGACAATGTTCTAAATCACAAAAAAGTTCAGTCCTGTGTTCCACCATATTTTAAATTGAAGATCACGCCTTGCATTTCATATAACTATACACGTAGCATTGCATCCAAGCTATTCAATTACAAACAGGTTTTGCAGTGCCTGGACATCAACCATCTTCTACACAACACTGTCACAGGTTCATGTGCTTCATCTCCTTTCAAATACAATTCTTTGGGCATGTCATCACCGGCGACGTTCTTATTGATGAAAATGAAAGCGGAAAAAGTCTTACTTTAAGGGACCCTAAATATCGGGAAGCCCGTTCCTTTAATTGGCGTTATTTTTAAGGCTCATTACTATAATTGTTTATTAGAAGAACTTGGGTTTAATACGAATTCTGGAAATCCTACATACACACGTAGCTTACTTTCAAAGGACGAGACCCTTCAAAATCACGTGTCCGTATTACGCTCATTTGATACAACTACAACGGATACCGATTTTGAGCTACAATATTTATATTGGATCCCTAAACTTTATAAAACCCCATATAAGCAAAGGTACATAGCAGGTTCCAGCAAATGTTCTACCAAACCTTTATCTTTACTCCTTACCAATATATTGACAGCCGTTGAGGAGAAACCTCAACAATACTGTATAGTTTCTTATTCTTGAAGCGGTGTAAATCAGATGTGGATACTAAAAAAATCTAAACAACTTTTAGACAATTTGAAGGCACACATTTTTTCTCGAATTCACAGTATCAAAACACATGACTTCTCCACTCTTTACACAACTATTCCACATAAACAATTAAAAGAAAGACTTTTTAGCATCATAGACATGGTTTTCACTAAAGTTGGTACCCGGAAATTTAAATATCTAGTGATTGGCTGACAGGATACTTATTTTGTCCAACACCACTGCGATTCTACACATAAACACACTGAAGTTGATATAAAAAACATGCTGGAATTTCTAATAGACTATATATTTGTAATGTTCGGAGACGTGGTCTTTCAACAAACTGTGGGAACCAATTGTGCCCTTTTTATTGGCCGACCTGTTCCTTTATTCATACAAAGCAGACTTCATTCAGAAACTGCTGAATCAAAAGAAGAAAAAGTTAGCGGTGTCCTTTAATTTTACATTTAGATATATAGACAACGTTTTGTCAAGTAATAATGACAATTTCCATACATATGTCAATGCGATATATCCCAGCGAACTAGAAATTAAAGATACAATAGAATAAAGCACACACGCTTCATACTTAGACATTTTACTTACAATAAACACAGACGGGAAATTAGCAACTAAACTAACGACGATTTCGGCTTTCCCAAATGAAATTTTCCACATTTAAGTAGTAATATCCCTCAGTCACCCGCAAATGGAGTTTATATTTCACGAATGATCCGATACGCCAGGGCGTGTACAACATATGAATATTTCATATACAGAGGTAAACTACTCACTGACAAATTATTGACACAGGGATATCGAAAACCGCATTTAATGTCAACGTTCCACAAGTTTTACGGTCGGTATAATAGACTTGTTTGCGATTACTCTGTTTCACAAAGTGAAATGTTGAGTTGCCTTTTCTTTGGCGGTTGTTGAGACGTCTGTACCAATTGTGACGAGGATTCACTCCTCGCGTATTCCATTGGACTTGACTGTGGACTCACGGCGGGTGTGAGCGGTCGACAGGGGATGCTTATTCCTCCATGGCACCTGATCCCACCTCTTGGTTTCCAGAGGTCCGTGTTTGTCCATTTTTACCGGATTTGTATCTATGTCCTGGCCATTCTTTTTTTATATTATTGATTATTTTATGATATTGATTGAGTGAATTATAATTGCTAATATGATTATATATATATATATATATATATATATATATATATATATATATATATATATATATATATATTATATATATATATATATATATATAAATTATTTTCGCTTTTTGTAGGTTACTGATATTGCTGATGGAACGTCAAAAACATACTGTGGAAAGAAGAATGACTTTACATATACTGCAGCTGGTCCTGTAAATATATCATTTGTAACAGATAATGTCGGACCCAGTAATAATACAGGATTCCAGTTGGAGTACATAGGTAAAGGGAAGTGATATAGTCAATGTAAAGAAAACTACTGGTATCAATCAACAGTCAAGTTAAAGAAAAGTTGCTTTACTTTTACTTCTGCCCTCATGTGCGTTCTTCGTACAAAGTTCTTCAAATTTTAAAGGGACATGAGCTGTATTTTTTATAAATCGTATTTCCTTTTTACTACATAGATTGATGTACAATTACAAAAAGAGATGTACACATCCATACAAGTTCTTAAATATTTATTTCCTATATTTTGTGAAAATTGCTTGAGTAATCCAGGTTTGGAGCTTTTTTAAAAACGCAGTTGATTATTTTAACCTTAGTATTTGTATATGAATACCAGACTGGGTCTGACGTTATTTTCACAAAAATATATAATAATATAATATTATTTATACTTGTGTATAGCTCTTATTTGTTATTGTACATCAAGTAGAAATAGTAAAAGAAGAAAAAAATCTAAATATTTTATTTTTTGGTAAAGATAGCTAATGCCCCTTTAAAATAAGCAATTAATTAATAACAGCAGTAATGGAAGAATATTGACCGGAAAGTACTTTAAATTTTGTCGCATACTGTTCATGTTTGTTTATCTGCGATACAACATTCGTATAGGACCTCGGTCCCGCGTAGAGGCAAAAGTGGAAAGTAACGAGTCCAAATGTCCCGGATGATCACCAAATGCTAAAGCTCGCCGTTTCAGCGAAAACAAGTTGGATGTACCACAAGATCGAGAAAAACAAACAAATGAGATCTCATTTCTAATTAAGACAATATCATTTTGATTGTTGTCTTACATCCCGCCAATAATTTTTCACTTATATGGTAATGTCACTAGCTTTAATGAAGTGCTACAAATATTGACCCGTGCTATGAACTGACGTTAATGCAGTGAGAGATATTTTACGTGTCATGCCTTCTGCAGTTATGAACTGTAACCAAGAATCAAACGTGGGCCAACCAACTGTGAGCTGTAACAGAATAAACAACGCGAACACATTTGTCTAAGCTAGATTGTAAATATGAATATTTTATTTTTGAATAATGGAAGTAAGTTGAATGTCATTTGAATAATACATGAAACGTTCGTTTCGTTTTTCAGTCTGTGGAGGAATGTTTGATGCAACGGAAGGTTCATTAAGGACACCAGATATTGATTTCCAATACGATCAGTTTAAATGTTTGTTTCATATAACTATTCCTGTAAACAAAAGTGCCATACAGCTACATTTTGACGAGACCAATTTTGAAAGTTCCTCTGAGAATGGTGTTGGAAAGTGCCTGATAAACGTAAATACATTTTAGATAGATAGATAGATAGATTGATAGAGAGATAGATAGAAAGATAGATAGATAGATAGATAGATAGATAGATAGTTAGATAGACAGCTAGATAGATAGATAGATATATAGATAGAAAGAAAGAAAGATAAATAGATAGATAGATAGATAGATAGATAGATAGATAGATAGATAGATATATAGATAGACAGACAGACAGACAGATAGATAAATAGATAGAAAGAACGAAAGAAAGAAAGAAACAGAAAGATAGATAGATAGATAGATAGATAGATAGATAGATAGACAGACAGCTAGATAGATAGAAAGAAAGATAGATAGATAGATAGGTAATAAGTTAGATATATTTTATGTAAATAGATATATAGGTAGATAGATAAATAGATAGATAGATAGATAGATAGATAGATAGATAGATAGATAGATAGGTAATAAGTTAGATATATTTTATGTAAATAGATATATAGGTAGATAGATAGATAGATAGATAGATAGATAGGTAATAAGTTAGATATATCTTATGTAAATAGATATATAGGTAGATAGATAAAAAGATAGATATATTTTAAATAAGATTGCTAGATGGGGCCACCGTGGCCGAGTGGTTTGGACCATGAAGTCTCTAACTTCCTGTCAGCTCAGGTTCGAAACCCGCTGGCACCTAAGCTGATTTTTGTGAGAAGGTTTGCCAGTTTACTTGCGGAAGGCCGGTGGTTTGTTCCCAGATACAGTGTAATCAGATAGATAGATAGATAGATAAAACTGGCCACCACCATATAACTGGAAAATTGATGAGTGTGCGTAAACAACATTCAAAATAAAAAAGATAGACATATAGATAGATACATAGGCAGGTATGTAGATAGATAGATAAAGAGATAGATAACATTTTATTTTGATTTGCAGTTTGACGCATCCGAAGAACTATTCAACTGTACCCATCCAAGTGTATACATATCTAGAACAAACGCACTTACACTATCTCTAATCATGGTTCATGATGTCACTCCAGTGTTAAATGCAACATTCACAAAATATGGTAATTACGACTTGAATAGTACAATACATGCCCATTATATGATAGTTATTGTAAATTTAATAATTCAGAAATTGCAAAATCGTTGTGTGATAGGCTTAAATTTAAAACGAAAAAAAGTGAGTTTGCATTTTAAAAGATTGGCCGTTTATGAATTTGGTCACTTTTGTTTCACGTAGCTTGACGGGGTGGATATATGTTTTTCGTATGATTTTAATCACCTGGTTATAACAGGCATTATCAGAAATGCTTTGTTTTCTCTATTGTATATCAGTAGTACCTAAATGCTATACTCACTGTCAACATCAAGAAATGATTCGTGAGATTCCATCCCATCAGGTTGTACGAATTGATCTATATCATGTTTTAAAAACACAATACTTACATTGATATTGAAAAACCTCATGCCATAGTATACGATATTTGTCTTTGAATTGTGTTAAATATTGTATTTCAATTAAGGCTGTATTGGAATGTAAAAAAAAGTCAATAGCGCCTAGGATACATTTCGACTTCTAAATATATATTATGTAATTCAATAGTGAGTGCGCTGACGGACGGACGGAGACAAAATCTGTAGTATAACCCCAAACTCCTTCAAGGGAACTTAAAATATGATTATTCGATCTCCAATTTATTAATTTATGATAATTTTCTGATTGTTTATTTCAGACTGTGACAAAGTTATTAATGCCACGGTTGGTATTATTCACAGCCCTAATTACCCAATCTACTATTCAAGCGATTCCATCTGTGATTACACAATGCAGTTTACCGTTCCCCCTGGAAAGACTATTGGAATTACATTCTCGGAAAAAAATGTAACATGTGGTGATTCCAGTGGAGACAGTATTAAGGTAGAAAGCATATATATATATATATATATATATATATACATATATATATATATATATATATATATATATATATATATATATATATATATATATATATATATATATATATATATATATATATATATATATATGGACATGGACATGGATATTTTCACTCTGTAAATATCGCCATTTTCGCTACTGGCTGACAGGGCAAATTTACAATGAAAACAAAATTTTCAAGCTAATTAATTGAAACATGGATAAACATGCCATTCATGAAATTACGGTGATTTAGGACGAATTTAAGACGGTGTTAATATAAAGTAATATATTTCCTGTCGTTAAAGGGCGAAAATAACTAGTAGTGAAAATTCCCAGGTACTATATATATAATATACTATATATATAATATATAGAATATAATTTGACTTTGATTATGTTTTCATTCTGTATGTTTTGTTTTCTTGCGCAGACAATGATTTCACACACACACACACACACACACACACACAACACACACACACACACACACACACACACACACACACACACACACACACACATATATATATATATATATATATATATATATATATATATATATATATATATATATAATATAGAATATAATTTGACTTTGATTGACTTTTGATGAAGTTAGTACCTTGCATTATTATCTACAGGGAAGTGATATTCACCGAGGCCTTAAATCAAAGTGTCAACCAAAGTTCAACCATTGTTTTATTACATGATTATATTATCTGACTAATTCATATTAATGAAATACGAAATGGAACAACTGTGTCAAAAACCATCAATGATTAAATTGGTTAAAAAGTAGTTGTATGTGAAACTGAAAAAAAAAATCCTCAAAATGTCTAAAGATGGCAAGTATGTATGATAGCTTTATTTTCGACAGGATTACATTTGTTAACAAACAAACAACCATAAAGATTAATTATTAATATATTGCAAACTAGATATTTTGTCTATTTAACAAAGCATACCTAAAAATATATATCAGATTTAGGTTAAACGCAGGGTATACGTAGTTGCTTTTATCTTCACATTTATTACTTTCAATAAAAATCGTATTGTTAGGTAAATACAATATAACATGTTTATACATATAATGTAAATATAACACAATACCAAAGTTATAATGCTCAATCCGATCGTTTCTGTCAATTAGACTTTATCAGTTCAGCTCCAATTTGAAATAGATTTTCTAAAATATATGATATTATTACTCTTGTGACAACACGTTCGGTAATATCTGATACATTTTCCCTCATTTTGCTGTATCATGCCGGAAATAAAATATTCATTGGGAATGAAACCCACCTTATTTTACTGTTATTTTACTGCTCTCATATTAATTATGTGGTTATATTTCTTATTATGATATTAAGCATTTTCAATTATAACCTTTTTTATAATAAAAAAAAATATATTTCGTGACTTTGACAGATAATAAACCCGGCTTTAACTGATGACTCTGAAATTTGCAACGGAAATTTTAAGAATACATTTTATATGAGGGAAGGGAGTATTCTTCGATTTACATCAGCTTTCGACAAGACGAAGGCAAGATTTAATGCAAGCCTTTCTCTTACTGGTAAATATGTTATTATTCTATATGTTTAGACAATATTATATATTTATATTTATATATATATATATATATATATATATATATATATATATATATATATATATATATATATATATATATAACATGCTCGAATATCTAATAGACAATATATTTGTAATGCTCTAGGACGTGATTTCTTTTTTACAATCTCTCGGCATTCCTATGGAAAACCAGTTGTGCCCCTTTATTAGCCGACCTGTTCCTTTATTCATACGAAGCAGACTTCATTCAGAAACTGCTGAATCAAAGGAAGAAGGTAGCTAGCTTTTGTCATTTAGATTTAATTTCACATTTAGATTTATGATAGATATGTCAATGCGATAAGCTATACACGAACTAGAAATTTTGGCTTTATGATATTTCCACAAAAGTAAATCAAGTCACACACGCTTCAAACTTAGACATTTTACTTTCTTTATTTACTTATACTCACTAGACGGGAAATTGGCAGCTAAGCTATACGACAAACACAACGATTTGGGCTTTCCCATCGTAAATTTTCCACATTTAAGTATATAATATCCCAGAGTCACCCGTAAAATGGAGTTTCTTTTATATTCATCAAATGATCCGATATAATCAAGGCGTGTTCAACATATGAAAATACATAAATTACTAGCTTATATATATATATATATATATATATATGTCAATATATATATATACTCTATATACGACATCCTATATATATATATATATTCGATAGCTGATCAAAATGCCGGAAATGTAATAAATATAGACAAATGATACTGTCTGCGTACATCAATCATATATAAAGCACAAATATAGAAATTACGCGGTATGATTGATGTACGTAGATGGTATCATTTCAGAAATCCGAATGTACGTAGGTCCATAGTAAATGATAATGTTGTAGTATATATATATATATATATATATATATATATATACTGAGAGAAGAAATTTGCATAAATGTTTTAATGACTAATGATTTCGGTGTAATGATTGAATGTTTTGAAAGTTTTGTCACTACCCCTGTTTACACCATTCTTTTCGAAAAGGGGCATTACTTTGTTTTCCTAAAAATGTTTCCATTTCTTCTACTTTTGCTATTTGTACTTGATGTAAATAAGAGATATACAGTAAAAATATCTTATATTCATACATATTATACGAAAATAAGGGCATGCCTCAAAATTGACTTTTTCAAGCAATTTTCAGAAAATATATATTGGAATTTACGAATTTTATGTCTGTGTATATTTTTGTTATTGTATATCAATCTAAGTGGTGAAAAGGATTTTTTAAAAAATGCATAGCTAATGTCCATTGTATCTGCATTATTATAAGAGTAAAGGTCGATCTATCAGATCCCATTTCATAATTGTATTATTTGAATATTCATCAGGAGTGTTGATACATACATTTCAAGTTATGAAATGTACGGATTATACGTATTTATGATTATATCAACAAATTTATCATTGAAAAGAATAATCATTGAAGAAGCACAATGCTCCAAATTTTTACAATCAATGTATTTTAAATTTAAAATTTTTTAAATCTGCTCTTTCGCAGAAAATCATTAAAATCTTTTTTTTTTGGTTTTATATCATTAAGTGTTTCCATTGTCAGTGGAATAAATACGGCAACATTGGTCGATGAGTATGAGTATTTTTATTATAATTTCACCAGATTTAATCACTGCCAATGACCCAACGACGACGCCATCAACTGGAAATTCATCAGGTAGGTAAACATTAATGTTCTGAAAATTTTCTGTACATATTCTCAGCTGATGTTTCGCCTATAAACTCCGTACTTATTGAAAAGAAGAATGGTATATAATTATTTCCTTTTTTCTCATGTTTTTAGCAATCAATAATGACTTACATGTATTTAAATCCATTATTATATCGACTGCAGGAATTATTTTGTAAACGGTCGGACAATAATTTGGGTTCGTCTTTAGAATTTTCATTTTTAGATAAGATCTTTTATTACAGTCATTACAATAAAACGTGTCTATGAAGGTCATACAAGGGAAAGGTAAAATAGCTGCTTTAGATAGGTTTCCTTTAGATTAAGGTTAATTCATTGTAAAACAGTTTTAAATTGTTTGAATGAGGTGGTCTTTAATGCGTTTTTGAATATGACTATTACACGGTTATGATTACACAATATAAAAATTGTAAATAATATGATGATCATGGTAATTGTTTTGAAATACGAATTTTAATGTTTCGACGATAGAAGAAGGTAATCCAGACTTACCAATACAAACTCCACCAAACACCGCATCACCACCCGACAAGACATTATCCATAACAGGTACTGTTTAATCAAGCAAAATGCCTATTTATGCGCAAACGTACTGAATGTTGGGCTTGTTAAGAAAACCGCCATTACTTGTTTGTTTGCTCAAATGTCTTATATTTTTCCATCCTTTCTGTGGAGAACGTTAGAGTTACAGATATTGTGTTCTGAATAAGATTTATACATGGTTCGTTTAGACTCGGCATTTGTTAACTATCTCTGACCGGAAACATTTGATTCTGACACGGCTTGAATCAATTTCGGAACTTTTTACGGATTCCACTTCTGTTTTAAACACGAATAGTAATGAAATACTATTTTCAAGTTTGGGTGTTTATATTTAAGTAAAAACAAGAAATCACATTGCCTTTACTCCAACATATACATGACTCACCAAGTGTTGAAAATTCTTGCGTTGAACAACTAGGTATACCCCTTTCCTTAAACACAACCCATATACGAAGACATCGTTTCAGCTACAGAAAGTTCCAGTATAGTAGTTTAATTTCCCTTAGCCTCAATATACAGCTAAATCAATTTTGTGAACTATTATACCATAATACTAAAACTATTTTTTTTTTAAGTTTCATTGTGTATTAGCTCATATTGTTCAAATTTTCTGTTTTCACGATTCAAGAATTTTAACAGAATAAAAATATTATCTGTCAGAATTCAATAATTACACATATTGAAAAAAGAAAAGAATAATTAAAATTGTGTATCCCGCCAATTTTGTCCGTACCTTAGATGAAACACGAGAATTAACATAAAGACAACCACAGATAAACAACAAAACATTTAAAGTTAATAGTAAAATATTTATTAAACAAGAAATGACTGCATCATAGTATTTTGATAATATGTTAATTTATTTGAAATATATAAGAAGAAAAATCAAACTTAGACTTGCTTTTGTCACCCTACTGCATATCGTATTGTTTTCGTCTCATTGTATTATATATAGCACGCCAACTAATGAGTTAAACCTAGTTCTCTGTTAAAGCTAGTTATTCTCCAACTAGGTTTAACTCAATAATTTGATGCTGATTAACTGTTTAACTTTATCATTTACTTTTATTAACAACTTCAACTAGCAAAATAACGAGCAGGATTTTGTGACCCTGAGGTGGAATAAATGTACATCTAATGACAGCATATAGAAGTGTTTTTGTCTCTCAAACCTTTTCATCAATACAAACTTATATCATAATTGTTAATGTAAAAACGGCGTCAATTTTGAAAAATAAATATATCTTTTTTATTTCGTTATGAATCCTGGAAATTTTAACATTTTTGAAATCCTCGACCATGTAAACGGCAACGTCGTTGCAACAGAATTTGAATATCAACCCGTAATTTTATCTTTTGTATGCATTTTGCATAGTTGCTTCATAGCAGCAGGAAAGCGACATATTTAGGTCAAACGGTTAAATGACCAAATATTACGCAACAGAAAATAGTGCAAAGCTTATTATTAACAAGACATGTTACTGTCACCTATGTCATATTTGTTTATCATTTAAAGCTGACCTTGCAAATCAAAAGTAGTTCGCACGATTACAAAAACTATATATTCGGTGCAGCAGCAAAAAAATCTATTACTTCTGGTAACTGTATTCTGTCACAATCCAGCTATGTTTACAATACCATGGGAACAATTGCACTAATTGATTAACTTCACTTTAAACTTGCTCTATGTGGTGAAAAATTCGTTGCTAGTTTTATAAACACCACAAGTAAGAATATATCAGTACATATAAAATTAGAAAAAATTAACATTGCCTTTGCACTGCTTATATAACATCCAAATATTGCAATGTTACGTATGAATAATAGTATCTATTTCTCTCTATCGCATGCCTGCCTGTCGTGGATGTCAACCCAAAACTGATATTACCTATTTATCCGCAACATCGTAAGGGAAAGAAGTGTACCTTGGTGTATACAAAAATCTTCTCATCACATTTTTCATGATTATTTAGATTCAATAAAACAAGTTGTGGGTATATAGCAAAGGAAGAATAATAAGTAAGAGCTGAAGTATGCCAAAACTGAGTAAATTTTAACAAAACAAATCCTTTAAAAGAAGACTATACCACCGTTTGATCTTGAGTGTGACCTTGAACATTACCTTGCCCTTGACTGTGCGATGCACCTCATCAAAATGAACCTTCACTGTAAGTTTCAGAAAAGTATCGTATTTAATAAGAAGGTAATGATAATCTATGTCAGAATGTGACTGCACCAAGAGAAACAGAGGAACAAAAACCTCGGACAATGTGAAAATGTGTTTCATAGAAAACACAACAACATGGCTGTTAAATGATTTTATTCAAACTTAATTCACTTCCTAATGTGAATTTACCATTCAATTTATGTCTTCTGTGGACAAATCTGTGTCATCTGCCATCTGTGTTCCAGTATAGATTACTCTATTGACATTCTGGTCACATGACCAGGTGTTCTCCGCCTTAATATTGTTCTGTTTATCAATATCAATATGATTCTTAGTTGCATCTCTGAATGTCTTTATATAAACTTCATGACTGTATATGCGATTTTAATAATAGAATCATTCAATCAAAATAATGTATGATCAAATAAATATTGTGTGTGTGTACTCTGTACGCATCCCAATCACTATCTGTCTCGGAATGCATGTTTCGCATTTAATGTCTGCCTCAGTGTATCTATGTATCCTCTCTTTATGAAAATGACGTATCAAATAAATTCTGCTTCACTAAATGAAATGTTGTTTGATAGCAATTTAGCCCCCTGTACCTATTATGATAAGGACTGTTCCTCACTTATTTCATTTGAATTTGACTGTACACTCTCCGCGTGTGTGATCGGTCAACAGGGGACGCTAACTCTTCCATGGCACCTGATCCCACCTCTGGATTTCCAGAAGACCGTGTTTTTCCAATATCACTAGATTTGTATATGAATCCTGGACATCCTGGATATTTATACTTCGGTTTATTTGTTTGTTTGTTATTGTTAAACGTCCCACTCAAAAATCTTTCACTCATATGAAGACGTCACCAAATGCCGGTGAAGGGCTTAACATTTTGGCTTATGCGCGGCACTTACGGCCATTGAGCAGTGAGGGTTCTTTTATGTGCCGACACCTACTGCGACACGGGACCTCGGTTTTTACTGTATCATCCGAAAGCCAGGAAAGCAACCTTCCACCGGCTGGATTCAAACTTACGATCAAGATTCGAGCGCGCTACCGACTGAGCCAGGCGGGCTCTCTACTTTGGTATATGAGACTCTATATATTTCTAATATATAAATATCTCTTGAAGTATTGATATTTATGTGTTTAATAGTATATATATTTCTTTGTTTTCTTCAAAATACTTTTCAAAAATAATTTTGTAAACATTTTGGTTTAGTAGCAGATGCATGTGCTGATATTTAAAATTATTGAAAATATTGATACTTTTATAATTTTCTTGTTACCAGTTACTAGAACAGCAGCAGCCGTCGTTGGAGCAGTTACAGCTTTCGGCATAATTCTAGCTTTATGCACTATAGTTTATGTCAAACGGTAAGCTCTTAATATTATAATTAAAAGATTAAAGGAAACCATATATTTATTTATATATATATATATATAATATATATATATATATATATATATATATATATATATATATATATATATATATATATAATATGTGTGTGTGTGTGTGTGTGTGTGTGTGTGTCCATTCTAATTTTTCATTACAATTATTTTACAGTTTTTAAATGTGTAATTGTATTATATTATTCCTATTTTTATATGCAAAATTGTTATCCATGTGATATATAATGAATAATTGTTGGTTTTCAGGTTTAAATCAACACCAGCTGGCGGTCACAGATCACAAAGAGCTGAACAGAATACTTTGAATACTTCATCTAAGAATATGAATGTCCAAAATATATATACGGAAGCAGAAGAAGATGTTAAGAAAGTTGGACAAACAAATTTTGGTGGAGAATATATGGATGTAAGTGATGATATATTAAATAAACAGGATATGACAAACGCAGGCAATATAGAGGATTTATATCAAGAGACGACAGAGGGCGAATATGACCTGCTTCATAAAAATAGAAAAAAAGAAAACATATTGGAGGAAAAATTGTATGACGTATCATCGCCAGACGATGGCATGTACAGTGAGACAAACGTACAACTTACGTCACAGAACAATGACGTCGAAAACATGTATGACCACGCTAAGGCCTTGCCACCTGACGAAAACGCATACGACACAGCACCTCAAAAAAATGAGACCTAACTGAAATGTACATCATCTGTAACAATAGCATGTGGTCATGGATTAATTGATTGGCTAATTTGTAATAATATATGTAGCAGAGTGGGATATGTATGCAGGACAATATAGAGTTTTTATTATTTTAGTAGACGGAAATGTTTACAATACCAATCGTAATTGATATAGAGTAATGTACATAGCTTCTACATACACATGATAGTGAAAGTAATATAGTAATGCAAAATTTTCAAACTACAATGAACATACTTTTAGTCAGTTTATTTTCTGTGAAAGTACGCAGTGAAGATAGATCTGTAGGTTTCGTTCTCTGTGGAAGTACGCAGTGACGATAGATCTGGAGGTTTCGTTCTCTGTGAAAGTACGCAGTGAATATAGATCTGGAGGTTTTGTTCTCTGTGAAAGTACGCAGTGAAGATAGATCTGTAGGTTTCGTTCTCTGTGAAAGTACCCAGTGAAGACAGATCTGGAGGTTTTGTTCTCTGTGTACAATCTCGGTGAAGATAATTCTGGAGATTTTGTTCTTTGTCACTGAGTAATAAAAATGACTAATTGCTTTATGATTCATATAAAGCTTAAATGTGTAAATTTACCTACGTATGTATATTATAAGAGAGAGAGAGAGAGAGAGAGAGAGAGAGAGAGAGAGAGAGAGAGAGAGAGAGAGAGAGAGAGAGAGAGAGAGAGAGAGAGAGAGAGAGAGAGAGAGAGCATTACAGGAAGTAGTTCTATAATGCTTTACTACTATGACAAACGGTGGCAAAACGGAACAACTCGGAAAAGGAATATTGAACATTAATTTACCCGGTGAGTCGTATATATAATTTATTTTGCTTCATAATTGAAACACACACACACACACACACACACACACACACACACACACACACACACACACACAGAGGAAGCAAGAATAAACATGTACACGGACTCTTCAACCTTAAAATACACAATCATAATGGACATTGCTTAGCACATAATGTTCAAGCCTACAGTACATGCGTTACAAACGATAAATGTTCTGATCAGAAACATCTTTTCCTTAAAATTAAATTTACAAATTGGTGTAGATGCTTTAAGAATTAGCAATGTTCTAAATCACAAAACAATTCAGTCCTGTGTTCCGCCATATTTTAAACTGAAGACCACGCCTAATATAGCTATACACCCAGTATCGCAACCAAGCTATTCCATTAAAACGAGTTTTGCAATGCTTAGACATCAACCATTTCTACATAACACCGCCGCGTGTTCATGTGCCTCATCACCCTTCAAATATAATCCTGTCGGGCATGTCATCACCGGCGATGTTTCTATTGTCTTATCTTATTTAAAGAGCTCCAAAATACCGCGAAGCCCATTCCTTTTATTGGCGACAGAAGTTCAGTTTAATTATGAATGCTGTCGAAGATTATGCCAGACGATGGGCCAAACATGAAGACGTGGAACCAGATACTTTGTCTGAATGGCTAAAAGCTATACGATGGTTGATAAATTCTCGTATTCTAAAACTTAAAAGAACTATGAAAACACGTTATCCCTCTGTATTTAGAATATAAAAACCTCAGATACCAAAGTGAACTATGAAAACACGTTATTCCTCTGTATTTAGAACTATGAAAACACGTTATCTCTCTGTATTTAGAACTATAAAAACACGTTATCCCTCTGTATTTAGAACTATGAAAACACGTTATCCCTCTGTATTTAGAACTATGAAAACACGTTATCCCTCTGTATTTAGAACTATGAAAACACGTTATCCCTCTGTATTTAGTGACCGAGTTGGATAGTGTACATGACCAATATTGAACTTGTGTGTTAGATTTGAAGATCGTCAAATCATTATCTTTCGTCTGAAAGGTGTGCAGTATATTGTAATGTATTCAAGTATATGATGTCATACTCTATTTCTTTTTTCTTTTCTCACCGAATTGACATTTTAATTCCGCATGTGAACTTTACAAAATTAATTGTTAATTAACGGGATTGTTCATTAATTATCGAAGCTTTATATTGATTGTTACCATGATGATTGTTACCATTTCTAAGCATGTAGGACCATATACCGATGTGGAAATTATCACCAATCCTACATATTAAAAGTAGCATACTCCCACAAACTTTGGGGTTATAACCTTGGTCCCTCGTTGACTAGATCTAGGAAACATCGTGATTTACGACTCGATTAAGCCAACATTAACCGACATGTCAATTTAGAGCTTGGACTCTCCAAGAGTGATGCTTGTTCCATCATGGCACCTTGATTTCCAGAAGTCAGTTAACTAGATTTGTATATTGTCTGTTGTCTATCTTGAAGATTAAACTTTTTTGCTTTTGTATTTATATATATTTTTTCGCATTTATTTACATTTTCACAGGTGATATGAATAAATGAGTTAACAGTCTCCATGTCATTATTTTAACATTTTATTTTGATAATTGTTATGTTGAAATACCTGTTCGATAGTAGTCTAAACCGATAATACCTGGAAATCCCTCCCTTTCTTTGAACCTGAATATGACTGTAATCACAAAGGGAATTCTATATCTCCGGATCGTCCGCGGTCGGCATTTGTCCAATGGTTACCAGATTTTTATACTGTTCCATTGGCAATAAGATGGATAACACGGCGCAATATTTATTGTTTCTGGTATCTATGGTTATATATACTCCATTGCACCTGAACCCATTTTAAGATTGCCATAAGTCAATATCTTCACTCGTTTCAATGTTTCGATCGCGTCAAATAGCTTCTCTAGATGATTGTGTGTTTGGTTAAAGATGGAGAAGCCATATTAGCAATTAAGCGATGAAACCCAATCAAAACACACTTAAAGATGGAAAGCACAATTCTAGATCGGTATATAATGCAACATTGTCCTACAAAGACAAATCACAAATGATAACCATGTTTCAACTTTGGAATGAAACAAACCTATTAACCTTTGTGCTGCACAATTTTTTTTCCATGATCCATTGCATATATATACCATGCTATTTCAAAAAATGAAAAATAATCCTTCAATGTTACATTAATGATGAATGCTTTGTCACCACGCAATTTGTAATAACGAAAATGTCTGAAGTTCGAAATTATAGGATGACGTTAGAGATGACCGTGTCAAGACTCAATATGACCAAGTTAATGAAAAAGGTGGATTTGAATCCACTACAATGGATTTTTGTTTTAATTTATTACAAATTGCGTCGATTTGCATTTTTCAACAAACACAGAACCGACGCAATTTGTAATATATCTCCAAACCTTCAATTTTATCGTCAACACAACCTTCAACTGATAGATATATATATTTTGACATACATTATGTCCTTATAAGACGATTTAAAAAAGAATTAAACTCTTTCCAAGGGATTTATAGAATTGATTACAAATTGCGTCGATTTTCCAACAATATCAAAGCCCACCCAAAACTTGTATTCAAGGTATAAACATCATTTCATGTTATTGATCTTAGTCAACAAATGTTCAAAAATACTAGATCCACCCATGTCCCACAGACTTTTTGTTTGTTTGTTCATTGTTGTTTAATGTCCAACTCAAGAATCTTTAACTCAAATGGAGATGTCACGAAATGTCGGTGAAGAGCTCCAAATTTTGGCCTATACTCGGCACTTACGGATATTGAGCAGTGAGGGTTCTTTAACGTGCCGACGGTGACACGTGACCTCGGTTTTACTGTCTCATCCGAAAGACAGGAAACCAACCTGTCGCCGGCTGTACTCGAAGAACGACCTCACCATCAAGAGTTTTAAAAGAAACGAAACTTTAGATATTTATTACAAATTGGGTCGGTTTTCGTATTATTGGAAAATGACAATAGACGCAGTTTGTAATCAATTAAAAAACCCTTGATTCGGGTTTCATTCTTTTTAAATCTTCTTATAAGGACATTCCGTATGTCTAAATATCTATATCTATGAGTTGTAGGTTGTGTTGACGATGAAATCGAAGGTTTGGAGATTTTTTAC
>BROG01001020.1:32500-70000 GCA_030159075.1 Atrina japonica | reverse complement strand
ATGTGAATAGGTGATATCTTTCATTCAAATAGGTGATATCACTCATTCGTATAAGTGATATCACTTAAGAATTTATAAAAGCGATATCACCTATTTGCATAAGTGATATCACCTATTCGAATGAGTGATATCACCTATTCCAAAGAGTGATATCAATATCTGGTATTAAAAAGTAATACGGCGCCCCATAGGAATATATATTTCAATGTCTATACCAATATATGTCTATACGATAGAAGTTTGACTTTAAATAAATGCATAGGTTCACAGTTAATAAGACATGCGTGATAACACGCTAACTCATAAGTGATATCACTTAGAAAAACGAATAAGTGGTATCACCTATTCGTATAAGTGATATCAATCTTTCAAATAGGATATCTCATTTTATACTTTTTTGCACGGAGTTCAGCATTCAAAGTAGAAAGAGCCTCCGAAGCTATACCGACGACTCCTACCATTTTATACTAGGGTCCGATTATGAAAGTGGGCGAGTGGTTGAACTTAAAACACCCTATATATTTCTTTGGACCAAATGTAAGGAAACAGAAAAAATAAATAATTTATAATGCCCAAGATGACACAAGTCATATATTTGTTAGACCCAGGAATATATTTTATTTTTGTGTAGGGAGAATTTTTGGCACTGATTCTTAATTGATATCACCTGTTCGAAAAGGTGATATCACTTTACAAAACGAATAGGTGATATCACTCATTCATGTTAATAGGTGATATCTTTCATTCGAATAGGTAATATCACTTAAGAATTTATAAAAGTTATATCGCGTATTTGCATAAGTGATATCACCTATTCGAATGAGAGAGAGAGAGAGAGAGAGAGAGAGAGAGAGAGAGAGAGAGATAGAGAGAGAGAGAGAGAGAGAGAGAGAGAGAGAGAGAGAGAGAGAGAGAGAGAGAGAGAGAGAGAGAGAGAGAGAGAGAGACGCATGCAAGCACACACACACTTTGTATTTAAATATACCTTTATATGACAGAGGTTTTCGTTGGATGATATAATATCAGTTTTTTATATGAACAGTTTGATGTTTTTGGTTTGCTTTTAATTCAATTAAGTAACTTAAGTAGTTAAACGTCACACTGTTCATAACATCTTTACTTCGTCATTTTTTCGGTAAAGTAGAAGAAAAATTGTCTTGGAACAAATTATCTGCACATTTAAACCAAGTATATCATTTCATAATGTACAATTTTTTTAACAGAACAAAGCTCAGGTATGGTGCTTTATAGCTCTGGGTTAAATTTTCAACAATCCCCCGCATTTCTTTTGGCGATGTCGTATCATTCTCAAAACATATTAATTAACAACAAGATTACCAATTACCATACCAAAATAATAATAATGTGTTCATTAGGATATAATTACCATAACGGTAAATAACAATGGTGCTTTTGTTTGGTTAGACCCATGTAGTTGTACAAACCTTAGCTGAGGATATCTACAGACTTTTGGGCAAGTTTGATTTGTAGAAGCATTTTCCCGCTAGTTTTATGACTGTTTTTCAATAATTCCATTTGTTTCTAAAATAAAAAAAATCAGATACCAAAGTATTGCATTATTTGCAGAAATTGAATCATCCAGATTTAATGATAAAGTAAGGGGGTAAACTATAACATTAGATTAGAAAGAATTTGATAAATCATGCAAAATTTATTTCTAAGTACCTATCTATTTAAAATCGATTTCGAGAATGTGTGTCATGGGCAATATAACGTGAGCGACCTTGTAGGAAGTACTGTTCAACCAACGAAAACGAAACTTTTGTAATACTGAAGTTTATCGAATGGTAAAAGTATGTAATTCATTTAAATATAAAGAAAAAATCGTCAGTTTGTAAATTTTATTGGGAACATCTATGGGTATTCGGTCCTATCCAAGGTTACGTAGGGAATTTTCTACAGCCAGATTTCGTGAGACCAGTATTGTTTCTAACGTTAACATCCTTAACCATTAGATAAATGTTCTAGTTCGCGGAGGTCGCATTTTCATCGGATATGCAATATCAGATTCTCGCGTATTAAGTCATCGGATTCTCTCCTTCATCTTTAATACTGTAAATTACTTTGATTTCGCGTGAAATTTAATTTCGCGTTTATCTGAGAAACACCTTAAACGTGAATTCAAATTCATCGCGTAATTTATACACGATTATTGTCTAATTAACGCGAATATGATGTATACAGGCATGTATGTTGCTTTTACAACGTACTTGTTTTAATTGTCCATTAGCCCCCCCCACCCATTTTCTTTTATCTATCCATGTCTTTATCATACATAATTTATTCCGATTTCGCAGAATATATTTGTTGACTAAATTATATTTTGGTAGTATCACTGTCCGTGTTTCTTTTCCGCAGAGTCCATGCTAGACTGTAGATTTAATCGTAAGGCCGTTATGCAGTGATAGTCTATGCGCATACTCGGATGTTTGTGATTGACTCTAATTGCATAACGGTTTTACTACTATCTCTTACAACTCGTAGACTTTCTAGAAAAGAAACAAAGTAAATCATGGTCCTCGCAGACAATGGCATTAGAAATTACTTTTCTACATATAAATAGTCCAGGTGTATAATAAAATATTCAATGAAACATAAAACAATGTAAATATCAAAGGGACATAAAGCACTGCAAGCATCGAAGGGACATACCTCTCACTAAAAATATCGCAATTGCACTCATAATACGATTAACACGTAACATTCGTAGAAGTCGGGAATATATATATATTTTTTTTTCTAGTTTATAAACGGGATTTCAGATATTCGCGAAAAGACAAAGGTAGATGACCTCGCGAAATGTGGGAATCGCAAAATAGAAGTAATCTACAGTAACTGGCTACAATCATATAAATGAAACGTTTTCAAGTGGCGTTAAACACGATTACAGCAAAACCTGGCAAAGTTTATCGGTGTGCATTTACAGTAATAAATGTTGATATATAGCTATTATTGAACAGGAATATATCTCATTCAACTTATTTTCAATTGACTGTAAACATGTGAAATCTAATCTTAATTCATTTGTATGTACTGGAAACAAAACAAAAGATGGGTAAAATCAATCTTTGTAAATTGAGGTATGTAGTGACAACCTAAATATTATAAACATAATACCAAAGTTATAATATCCATGACGATCGTTTCTGTCAATTAGACTTCATCAGTTGAGCTCCAATTTTAAATAGAATTTCTAAAGGAAAGCGGTATAATACATAATAAAGCTAAATGCATAACAAAATCCATCTAAGAGTAATCATAAAAAGATGACTATCTTAACTTTTGAATAATTTATAATTTCAATGGTGTTATCGGTGCCAAATATTTCTTTAGTATAAGATTATCAGCTGGTACCAAAATACCAGATACTTGGTTTATGTACACCCAAGGGGACTCAAACGGACAACCAGCAGTGGCAACGACCTGGTGGTTATACATATTATAAATATAGTACCAAAGTTATAATGTCCAAGACGATCGTTTCTGTCAATTATAATTCATCAGTTGAGCACCAATTTTAAATAGATTTTCTAAAGGGAAAGTGGTATAAAACAAGGTTAAACTTAAGAATAATTGTGCATTTTATGACTTAAGTTTTAACACTTTCAATACTTAGAATTGGAACAGTAAAACAATTTATTGGTAACACATTAGGAATTATACATGAATCCTAGTTTGATACAAAATGCTTTCTTTTTTGAATTTCATTTATTGCTTGTTTGTTTACTCATTTTACAGTTATCTATCTTTTTCATTTATAAGTTACTTATTAGTCATCATCATCAGCGTCAGCATCAGCGTCATAGTAATTTTTATTATTATTATCATTATCATTATATTTATTATTATTATTATTACCATTATGACCCTACTATTATTGCAATTACTATTATCATTTTTTTCCTGGTAGATTTTGTGTCAGCTCTAGAGCAAAAACGGCTCGGCCGATTTCGCTCAAATTTTCAGCAAGAAGCTACAGATAGGTGTTTGAAATTTTCACAAAATTTCCTTTCCTTCTCGAGTTATCTCCCTTTTTATATTTATTATTATTATTATTATTATTATTATTATTATTATTATTATTATAGTTTCTTCTTCAAGATGCGGCAGTACTTATCATGCAGATGATGGGATCATTACATCACCAAACTACCCAAACTCATATACTCCAAATTTAGAATGTAAATGGTCTATAATCGCTACAAGAAAGGCTAAAGTACTTCTAAATTTCGTCAGGTTCAGTACCAAATGTCCGGGAGATAATGTAACGGTAAGACTTAGATCTATATACATGTATAGTCATTTTTGTCTGTCGCTCTGTCTGACTTTGATCATCGTCATGACGTACAATATAGTGTTACTTAAAAATGGCCATCGAAAATTAATTTTAAGGAACAGTAACGACAACAATTTAAAGCATTTAAAAGTATCAAACCTGCGTAGTTAAGATACATATATATATATATATATATATATATATATATATATATATATATATATATATATATATATATATATATATATATATATATATATATATATATATATATATATATGTATATATATATATATATATATATATATATATATATATTTATGAACATACGAATTATATAAAGCAGTAAAATGACAAACAAAATTGAAAATTTCTTTGGTAAAGATGTTTTAGCTTTTCTTCTCTTCGCCCTTTGGGCACTATTGCTCTGCTACATTGTGTTGGGTGTGATGAAACATTGTCACCCAAAATATTGGACAAAACTAATTTTACATGACTGGCATTTGAAATAGTAAAATATATGACTACTGCCAAAATTAAGTGTGACCAGTGGCATAATTAATTGATAAAGTCAATATTAATTACCTGAATTTTGTGCCAGCTGCAGCCTTTAATATTGTGTGAAACTATGCAAAAATGTAACAAATATATTCTACAGCCTTCTAGCTATGCATGATTACCAACCAAAATTTAAAATATGCTTCTGTTATACACAAAATAATTTTGAAACACATGGACTGCCATCTCAAATATACAAATCTGCAGCCATAACTGTTCAACTTTTCTTTTTGAGACTGCCTTCCGGGTAATATGAATTATCTTCTGTTTTTATTTAAGTTTTTCTTCCTATTATTATGAATATGTGTCTAATTCATGTACATAATATCATTACAAATTATTTAGATATTGAATATTTTGGTTTAAATTTTTCATCTTGGAAAATAATTAGTTCAGTGCACAAAATTAAAAAGACTTTGGACAAATCCTTTTGTGGTACACCATTCAATACCTCATTGTGCCGAGTTCATTGTTTTGAGAGGTCACTTAGGTCAGGTCTATAGAATTGAATGGACCTGTACACAGTTGCACACATACACCTGTTGTGAGGCCCTGTAGGAATAAGAATTATCATGTGGGTTTATTGTGATTTTTGACTTAACATGTTGCCATTTTAATATTCTACAAAATGATGAATCCTCTATGTTGCCCCTTGTAGTTAACCTAGAGAAAAAGACTTTATTCAACTGGGAGGATGTGTACACAGTTTTTTTTTTTTCATTACTTATGTTTGTCATTTTTAGGTAATATTTCAAATTTTGCTGGCTAATCATGCCTAGTTAAGAAGTTGAAGATATTATTTAGCTATTAATCATTATTCTATTATGTAGCTGCGCACAAAATGCGGGTGATTAATATTGACGTAATTAAATAACTATACCACCGGCCGAACTAAAATTTTGTCAGTATGTCACATATTTTACTATTTTAAATGCCAGTCATGTATATTTAGTTGAAAATACAGTTTTGTCCAATATTGTTGATGGTCATATTTTCTTACACTCAACACAGTGTAGCAGAGCACAAATGCCTCAAGAAAGGCAAAGTTCGTTCCAAAAATCTTATAATCCATTTTATCCACTTCTATTTCATTGTTTTGTTCTATTCCGGTTACTGTGATTCTACAGGTATATGATGGACCTATGGATGACAGGAAAATATTACTGCAGGCGATATGTGGTCTAAGTCTTGCTTCAAATATCTCGACGCAGATCTCATCCACCGAGAGAGTTGATCTTCTCTTCATCTCCGATAACGCGGATGGTACATTAATCGGATTTAATCTGACTTGGAAAGGTGTGAAACTCTTTAAATTTCAGATATAAGAGTATACAGATAGTGTGTGTGTATGTGTGTGTGTGTGTGTATGTGTGTGTGTGTTGTAAAATTGCGTATTTTTTGTATATATGTATATTTGTGCAATTTTATGTTTTAATGTATGAGAACATGTTCGTTTGTTGGCGTGTTCGTATGCATGTATATGTGCCTGATCTATACATGTTATTGCATTTATGTGTATGTATTTTGCGATTCAGTGTTTGAGAAGCATTACAATCTGATCATTATATTCTGGCAAACATATTTTCTTTTGATCATAGAAAAACAAATTTGTATGATAGAGAAAATTTTTCGGCAGAGTTTATGATAAATTTGAACTTTAATTCCATTTGTTTGGATTTGTAGCTTGTGGTGGATTTATGAATGAAACGAATGGGACCATCAGGACACCAATATTGCCATTTTTTCATACAGATTTCGTTTGTATCTTTCATATTAGTATCCCGGATGATGACGTATACGTTCAGGCATATTTTCGAGGAACAAATTTTACATCCCCAATGGGAGAATGCCTTATAAATGTGACGGAGAATGTAGGTTTATTACGTTGTTTAATTTTTACTGAGAATTAAAATGATAAAATCAGTTTTACAAAATTCAGAACAAAATCTATTTTTTGAAAGGAAATTAATGTACATCAAGTGATTGTAGTTAACAGATCAATTAATAAAGTGTGCATAAAATTAAAATCGCTTTTACATCTATGACGACGGCAAATATATTTCCGCATTGATGTTGATGTTACCGGAAAGGTGCGAATAAACACATTTTATGATGGCAATTTGTCATGTTATAAATTATGTAATTACACCCACCTGGTAAATTCAACTTTACAAAATAAATGTATTCTGTTCAAAATCTGTTATTGTGACTAGGATTTGTTCTGTATGGTCAGTCGACATTCATAAATGATTGCTAATTCCTCCGTAGCACTCGATCTCACCCCCGGATTTTCTACATCCGTCCCTGTGTGTATACCATGGTTATATAATGTCTAATGGATCTATTTAATCATTCAAATTCTGTTCTTTATATCACGAAATAGAAGGCTATTCCATATATTTTAGGGTCCGAGCAGTACTGCGAATAACAAACAAATTAATTGTTCCAACTTGGAATCAGTGATTTCTTATAGGAATGAAATGAACATCTACTTGAAAATGATTAATGGAGTTACGCCAAATTTGCAGGCAAACTATCAGGTTTACGGTAGGTAATTTTAGAACAAACAAGTTTTATAGCATCAAGTAAACATTCGCATAATTTACACGGAAAGTAATGCATCCAAAGTTTTTATGAATAAGCATTCACATGAGTTGTAACATTCCTCCGGTAGAAAAAATCAATCCAATAAAATCATTTACGTTATTGATACAGCAGTTAATGCTATCTAGCATATGTTGTGTTTGCTAAACCGCTTGAGATGGCAAAATATTGGTGGTATCGACACATGTCTCGATTTAGGATATTATAAATTTAATACCAAAATTTTAGGTTTATAAAATATGCCTATTATTTGGGATTTACAATAGATATATCGTTCCGAAAGAGAAAAAGGCATCATACAAGGCAAGATACTATAACTAGATGTATTGTCAAATCCTTGCAAGTTAAACTACGTACAAGATTAGTATCTTACTCTTAGAGAAAATAACTAATGCAATCTGACTTGAGTGTAATGATTATCCTAGTGGATAGAATATGGTTTTTCAATCCAATTATTTTCCGAGGACTAAACTTTAAAATTCTTACCACGAGTACTGAGATTTCCCTTTGCACTCAACACTGCCATATTTTATTATTTTTCTCCTATGCTTCGAACACATATGCAAATAAACAATACAGTACTTTTTCTTTTTTTGCATCTCATTGCATAGAATCTTAACGTCATATAAATGTATGATGACATCATAACGCATGTAACTTTTCAATACGTCACGAGTTGACAAAGAATTACTTATTCATCAAATAGAAGGATACATCTGCGAACAACAGAATAAACTTAATCGAATGAAGACATTAATAATCAGTGGCATCTGCATCAGAAGCAAAAAGCATTACATCTTATTTGATATTAATATGTCTCGACGAAGATTTGTGAATTAACATTGAAATTTTTAATACTTCTATGGATGCGAAATATTTATATCTGCCAGTTACAGGATTCTAAAGTTTTACCACTGAACCAAACACATGATTTCCATATTTAAACATGTTACTTTATACCGCATTGGGCGATAATGTAGCAATTAACCCATACGACAATCGTTAGGTTTCCTACAACCGAAGTCCTCTATGTATTATTGATTCATACTAATTATGCCTGATGAATGGTATTCTAGAGCTTGTTGTCAATACACGATTATTTTATTCATTTAAATAAACTACATGTACTTTGTCCCCTAAGTTGTTGACATAAGGCTTTGGGAAATCGAGTTAAGTCAATATGTCGTAAATTTTATAATCTTTTTTATTATTTGACAACGGCTGTGGCCAATCAGCAAGTTTGCTGACGTCCCTGCCGTCTGAATTCACCTTGGTATTTTTTTTTTTGACGTTCCTGTTTGTTCAATAATCACATTGATTGTATCCTGTTTTGTTGACTTACTTACAAATAGAAGTATATTCTTATTCATTTTCAATTTACAGATTGTGATCGTGTTCTTACATCCACATCGGGTTATGTTGAGAGTCCAGATTACCCAGTCTTCCTGAGTAACAACATAACGTGCAAATATACGTTTAATATTCTCGGTCAAAGTGGAGATACTATAAATATCACTTTTATTGAGATAAAAATACCATGTAATGCTGCCGACAAGTTGTCTGTAAGTTGTAACAGAAGTAATATATAACCCATGTAAAATTATAGTTACTAATATGTCCATGTTTAATATGATTGGCATTTGACAACCCGCCAATAATTTTTCACTTATATGTAGAGGTCACAATCTATATATTAAGTGAGCCAGATTTTGACTAGTGCCAATGTATTGAGGTTGTGTTCACGCGTCATACATGTGATGAGACGGACCCTAGGTTTACAGTCTCTTGTCGAAGGAACAGTAACTACCATGTTAAAAGTCTTTGGTATAACCCCCTGCCAGCGAGCGAATATGGGACGGTACCCTCTACCGCTCTACCACTAAACTACCGCCAGTGGCAGACTATATTCTAAATTCAAGCAAAATAGTTTTAGTTCGAATTCAGATCAGATAAGACCTACACCAGCATATATACTGTGTTTTTGCAATGTATCATATTAGAGTACATGTTGACACCATATAATGTATAAAAATAATAATAATAAAAGGGGCTTTAGGTGTGTTTTTTCAATACTTTTATTTTCCTTTTTTTAAGTTTTAGATTGATATACAATAACAAAAGGTGATATATACAGACATAAAAATTCTAAATCCCTATATATTTTGTCAAAATTTCTTGAGAAACCCAGATTTGGTACTTTTTCTCCTGCAATTGATTAACTCAAAACACTGGACCTGACCTTATTTTTACACAATATATATAAATACAGAATTTGTATGCCTGTGTTTAGCTTGTATTTGTTATTGTGCATCAAGTACACGTTTTAAAAAAATAGAAAAAAATGAAATTATTGTTTTAGGTAAACACAACTGATACCCCTTTAAAACTCTTACTATTCAACTACCATCATTAACCATATTTTATTTATTTATCTTTTTTTTTTTATTTTTTTGTTTTTGTTTTTGTTTTTTTTTTCTTTTTTCTAATTTTTGTTTTGTTTTTTCTTTTGTATGAAGTTAAAACTTCGTACCACATTCCTTTATTCCTTTTCTTCTTTCAGATTGTGGAACATGACATCAAAACCAAAGACATTTGTTTTAATGATACGTATAAATCACTATACATTCGGAATGGAAGTTTTATGTTGTTCCAATCAGTTTTGACCGATTTATCTGTACGTTTTCGGGCACATTACACGTGTTTTGGTAAGTGAGTAACGTACAACTATTTTCTTATAGATTAAATCTGAGATATTCTTGTCATTGCTCTTCTGTTAATTAATGATTTCTAAATTAATTATCTATCTGACATTTAATCATTAATGTACCTACGAGTATTCACTATTATATGCACACGTATATTAAATTGTTTGATTCCGATTATTGTGTATATGATCACTGAATATATAGCATCTTAATGTCTATCTGTATGTATTCACTCTGTATCTCTCAAAATTAAATCTCTCTTTTAATTGTCTTTTATAAACTGATTTTATTTCTATCTTATCTATTGATATACACCAGAGAGTAATGGAGTGAAACCCGATACTATAACAACTATAAATTGGAACAATACAATAAACAGAGCATCAGTGACACGTAATCATATATTTTTACTTCTTATATTTATATTAATATTGATCCTTCTCAGTTCCAGAAGTTAAATGTAGATCTATTCATAAATGATCTAATGAACATACAATATTGTTACACATACTTTGCTTATATATTCTTATTCTATCCCATGTATTTATAACTCATAACATTTTATTAAATTGTATATTCAATTATTAAAGTATTTGATGAGTTAACATGTATCCAAGGTAGCAAAATAAGGTGACGACGAACTCCTGATAAAATATTATGTCAAAAAATATATTTTTAATTTCCAAGAAAATCCAAAACCTCATACCACGATGGACACTGCAAACATGTTACAATTGACGACCTCTACAACTGCAGAGGATGCTGATAAAAACCGTAGTAAGCTTCTATTACAGTGTTATAAAATAATTGTCACACTAATCAAACAGATAATCAAGCTGTCTGTCTATTTATCTATCTATCTATCTATCTATGTATCTATCTATCTATCTATCTATCTATCTATCTAATATCTATCTATCTATCGATCTATCTGTCTGTATGTCTGTCTGCCCGTCTATCTATCTATCTATCTATCTATCTATCTATCTATCTATCTGTCTGTCTGTCTGTCTATCTATCTATCAATCTATCTATCTATCTATCCCGTCTTTCGGATGAGACTTGATCCTGTGACACGGTAAGAGTGGCACGTAAAATAACTCTCATTGCATTGGTCCCAGTCCATAGCACATAGTCAAAATGTGTGGCATTTTACCTGGGGCTAGATATATATAATCATATACGTGAAACATTCTCGGTGGGAAGTAAAACAATAAAAAAAAATTATTTATCTATCTGTCTATCATATATGATACCCTTTATTTTACTTTATTTAATTGATTTGGTAAAATCCACCAATTGCATGACCATTGTTTACTTTTATTATATTTAGTTTACTCGTTTTATTTATTAGTACCAATCATTGTCGGAACTGTTGGCGGCGGATTGACGATTGTCATTGTTATCGTAATCATATTTTGGTTCTTGAGAAGGTTTGTACTCTTACATACATATTATATTACAACTAGATTACATTTGACATCCTTAGCAACACCACAGAATATTATAGAAGTCACTGAAAATATGAGATTTTCTACCTTTTACGTTCTGATTCAATTTTGAAAAAAAAAATTGTGACCGAAGCGAGATATTCAGGTCTGACGTGAATACAAGAGTCCGAGGGAGTTTGGCCACGATGTAATGTTCAATGCCACGAAAGGTTTTAGTTATGGTACAAACGGATTCAACAACTCGTGTAAGTTGATTATCATGTTTATCTAACTCTCATTAGTTGATTTTCAAACTTTAAAAATACATTCAGCAAAGCCCCTGTCTGTTTCGAAATTTGAAAAAAAAATAACGAGAGTTAGATAAACATGATAATCAACTAACGCTTGAGGGAGAGAGAGAGAGAGAAAGAGAGAGAGAGAGAGAAAGAGAGAGAGAGAGAGAGAGTACCAATTATGTATAATTGTAATATTGAGCATCTTTATATATATATCATGTGTAACAAAGGGTATTGTATACTGTTTATAATACGATTAACACTATTACGATTAACACAATGCTCTCCAATGGTGTGGGTGATCCAAAATTATAGTATATATTTATAAACATATACTATAATTTTGGATCACCCACGCCATTGGAGGTTTTTGGTCGCTCGGAAATATCCATCAAGATGGGGAAGGTAAATGCACGCTAAAATCTACATTTATGGTTCATTTCAGACTGGGCAACAGGAGGTATTAATCTAACATGTAGCACTTGTTTGTTAACTGTTGTAACATAGATAAAGTTTTATATTATAAATTTCTATCACAGGTCCAAAACAAAATTTTCTCAAAAGTCAGAAGAAAATTCACCGAATACACATCAAGTTAAATCCAGGTCCGATGCAGTGGCACTACAGGACGTTTATGCTGTTCCAAATAAACAGTTTAAGAAAACGAAGGGCGATATTAATGAACTATGCAACGATCATATAGATACAGATAAACGCTCAAATGACCCGGATGTTACCGTATGTACAAGCAAATTACATATAGAAGATGACGACCTATACCAAGAAAATTCAGAAAATGGATATGACGTTCTCCGGAAGCAGAGACGGAAAATGAATGTTAATGATGGATCCGGAGTAGTTTACGATACATGTGTATTTGATAACAGTCCCTATGATTAACATAGATCTATGACCTCAGATGACCCAAACGAACTATATGATCATACAGAAGGTTCGTCTAGACACGTAGACACTTGTGATGTGTATGATCACACAATTAATTCCTTTTCGCATCGGAAACCCTCTGATTTTTGTGACCATATGTCATGCCAATCTACAAATGCCAGCAGCACCGATTTGTATGACCACGCTAAAGGTCTAAATTCACATGTCGACAGCACTAATCTTTATGATCACATTACAGGTCAATCCACCCATGTGCACAAGACTGATTTGTATGACCAGGCTAAATGACTTTGATTTTTGATGCCTTATAATAAGCCATTAACACCCTAAAAACAATCAATGTGATGTATAAAAGTCAATGAAATTAATTAGATGTCGACATTCTATATTTTATATTTAAATATATCACATTTCATCTACTAATCCATTTCTCTCTTCTCCTCCTCCTCTCTCTCTCTCTCTCTCTCTCTCTCTCTCTCTCTCTCTCTCTCTCTCTCTCTCTCTCTCTCACACACCATGGCATTTATTTTCCTAAGTCTCAACAAAAGATCTAAAGAGTATGGGATTTACCTATACAGGGGATAATAGACATTTATTGAGAAAGGGTCCTGTACCTTTTAATTGGGAATTTTATGTCGCAATGGCATCATTTTGGTAAAAAAATATTTAAGTTATAGTAATTTTACTAACAAAATTAAAATAAAGATACAAAACTTGCGATCCATTTATCTCTTTATAGAACTGACAGCATGGATTACAATTTGAATAGCAGTATTTTGTCTATATATCAAAAGTTTTGTACATGGTGAACATAATTGGGAAGTTATGCTCAATGTTGGGGAAAATAGAGCTGATATTGCATTGGGAATAGGTCTTGTTACCGGACCCACATGTTGACGACATTAATCTCCGCTGTACATAGAACAAATATGTCTTTTGGAAGCAGATATAAATGAACCTGATGAAAATCCTTATAATGACCCAAGTCGTATGACCTCAGATGGTCATATAAAGGCCATTCTACACTTATAGGTACTCCTGATTTGTATGATCAATCATTAAATCCATCTTCATATGTTGATTCTTCTGAAATATATTACTACTTTACAGACCCATCTTCCTGTGTGAAAAAAAAAACATATTTCATCACCACATTACAGGCCAATGTATATACATCGACAACACTGAATTGTATGTTTGTATGATAATACTCAAGAGGCCCATTAACACGCCGATTTTATCACTATACTACAGACCCATATACACATGTCGAAATCACACACTGCAGGTCAATCTACGCCAAAAATACTCATTTTATCAACAAACCACAGACCGATCTCCACACGTCGCACTGCAGACCCATATTCACAAGTCGAAAACTCTGATTTTTATAATCGCACTTCATGCCCATCTGCTTAACTTGGTTTTATCATTACACTATAGACCAACTTACATATGTAACCAACACTGACTTTTATAATTACACTACAGACCCATATACACAAGTTAAAACACAGATTTTTATAATTAAACTACATACCCATATACACAAGTTAAAACACTGATTTTTATAATCACACTACATACCCAAATACACAAGTTAAAACACTGATTTTTATAATAACACTACAGACCCATATACACATGTTAAAACACCGATATTTATAATCACACTATAGACCCATCTACACATGTAGACAACACTGACGTTTATCATCACACTATAGACCCATCTACACATATCGACAACACTGATTTTTACAATTACACTACAGGTGCAAATCACATAAAATCTCGAACAAATAATAAACCAGAACGAGAGAGGATACGCTCGATTTCTTACATTTTCCCTGTCTTATATGTTGTTTCTGTTCCTCCTCTTAATTCAGCCTAAATAAAGAACATTTTATTTACATTATTTGTTTTGGCTTATGTTCTATTTATTGATATGTTTTATTTGATAAAACAACATTTGACAGAAAATGTAAGTCTGTTTAAGAGCATACATGACGAGTCACAAATGTAAAGTGGTTCTTATTCTGCGGTATCAACTAACCGCCAAACACTTAACGGTATGTGATCCTTGCACAAAACAAAAGGAATAACAGAAAGTTCTTCTCATATATGGTCTACATCCGAGTAAACATATAACTCACATTCCTTGTTTTAAACTTTTCTGCTTTTACAACTGGGAGCCATCTAGAAACAGAAGTTTCAACTTGTCTTTACAATGTTCTGTGTTCGATTTCCACCACCGTGTCATACATGTAAGGTCTGAGCGTACACTAACTGTTTGTTGTTTAAAGTGAAAGTATCTAATTTTTTGGACGAGACTTTCAGGTAAAAATGAAGAAGTACCAATTGATATGTGAAACTCCAAGTCTATTACAATGCAACATGTATAGATATAAAAAACGGCCCAAGCATAAAGAACAATCTCAACTCCAAAAACGGATGAAACTATCTGTCTGGAAGGTGTTTGCAAATGTTCCACGAAAGCCAGTCTATTTTGGTGAGAATGTCATCAGTAAGTTTTAAATCTAATTGGAGAAAAGGATTCGGTGTATATGGTCATATTTCAGAATGCTAAATCTATCGAACATTCTTGAAAGGGGACTTCATATTGGTTAACAGAATTTCCCGTATCGACCATAAAGCAGCATTTCGAGCGTTCAACGACATATTTTCATAAAAATGCTTTCAAAATAATTTTACGCCAGGAATACTTTACTTGATTATTTTTCATGAAGAAAATAAGCATGGTGTCCTACAACATGGCCGTTAAAGGGGAATAACTAATATAAAAATTTCAGATACCAAAGTATAAATCAATAGAATGTCCAGGACATAGATACAAATCCGGTAAAAATGGACAAACACGGACCTCTGGAAACCAAGAGGTGGGATCAGGTGCCATGGAGGAGTAAGCATCCCCTGTCGACCGGTCACACCCGCCGTGAGTCCACAGTCAAGTACAATGAAACAAGTGAGGAGTGTATCCTCGTCACAATTGGTACAGACGTCTCAACAACCGCCAACGAAAAGGCAACTCAACATTTCACTTAGTGAAACACACAAATGAAAACTTTCGATTGATTCCATCTTTGACCTTGAAGTGACTGCACACCAGGATTAGTCAAATGCATTACGAAATGAACGATAAACATCTTTTCTGTATCATTTAAATTTTAAATTTATTCATGTTATTAGGATTCATGTTGTTTAGGATTATATATATATATATATATATATATATATATATATATATATATATATATATATATATATATATATATATATATATATATATATATACAGTGAAACCTGTATATAGGGGCCATGCAAGAGACCAGAAAATATTGACCTTAATGTGCAGGTGACCCTTATGCACAGGTTTAACTTAGTTGAAGTATACAGTCAAGGGACTTGAAAAAACTGGCCTTTAAGAACAGGTAATCCTTATATACAGGTGGCCACTATAGCAAGTTTTACTGTATATATATATATATATATATATATATATATATATATATATATATCTGTCTCTGTGTGTGTGTGTGTGTGTGTGTGTGTGTGTGTGTGCAGCAACTTAGATTTGAACAATGAGCTGCTTCCATCATATGCATTATTTTATTTTTCTATACAAATTATGGGTCCCTGTGCATCCAGTTTAAAGTACCTTTGAGGTCCTTTGCACATGCAACTTTTATGAAAAAAATGTAACTAAAATAAAAACATACAGAAACAAAAACAAAAACATTCTTTGCTTAGTCATAATGTTGAATAAATGTAAGGCTTCAACCGTCGAGTTACAAATCTTACATTCTGCTTGGTATTTTTTTGTCTCCTTATCGATGTTAAAATGAGCAATTTCCGATTTCTAGAAAAACAACATCTGACGAGAGATATGTAACCTTTCATATTTTAAAATGTTTATACGGCTACATATCTCTATATCAGTTTCTACTTTTACGACTATGGTTACCTTTACATTTACTTAGTCAGAATATTTATGGAGTTTTAAATATCTAATACCTAAAGTAAATGACACTGTACACAATTACGGCAGATCTGTGTTAAATAGCTTCCTGAATCAACTGGAGCAAAACATCGAGTCCATGTAATTAGCTTCCGCATAGTTTTAATTTGAAAGACCAGGGACACACACCAAGATGGATGCCATTGTGTAAAGTAAAATACTTCCACGATACTACCACTTTCTATGACGGACTACTCAGAACAATATGAAGTCTACATATTTGATATACGTAGTAGTGATACAAGTGGTCACACTTATACGTAAGTATATCACTTTCTGTATGCTAAACATCTACCATAACATTTATGTTATTACATAGGTAATGGCAGAATGGTAAGAACATCGCGCTATGAACCATGAAGTTTCTCACTTCTGGTCAGCGAATGTTCGAGCCATGTTGGAACCCAAACTGATTTTTTTAAGTTGCCAACACATTGAGTATGTAAAGATACCACTAAACATTTAAAACCTATTAACAAAGAAACAAAGAAAATCTTATCCTGAACAACAGATGCAAGGTCAGTAGACATACCCGTGTAGACTAGCAGTTAGATAATTTGTAGTTTGTGATGCCTTGTTCACATCATTCGACCGTAGATATATAGATTGTAGATGTATAATATTGTCATTTTGGAAAATGTCAGTCAGTGTGTCCGTATCCGTTAACAATACAACAATAGAATGAATGATATGTACACTTAAATGTGGATCATCTTTCCTCCCTTGTTTTCAATGGGAGTAGTCACATAACAGCTTGTATTTGTGTATGTAGTATTTTCACAAATCTTCTTAATGCGTTTAACATTAGGTCTTGCATACATTTTGCGAATGTATATCAACGCTTTCAAATAGTTGATATAACGATTATTCTAATCTGTAAAAGCTAATACAACAGTGGGGTCATGAAGTTATAATATTTCCACTATAAAGTAATACTTCCGATATGTAATTGTTTATTACTACACTAATACCCGGTGTTCATACAGAACAATTTGACTTCAGGTATGCATGCATATAAAGATTAATATTATCACTGCCATTTTCTAAAACAGAATTGCCTACACTTATATTGTCATATTAATAGTCTATAGATATTTCAAAGGGCGAGAAATTAAATGACTATAGAATGACCTATGTACAGCGAAATGTCTATAAAACACCAAGCCCAGAAACAAAAATCCAGGCATGCAAATTCATGCTATTCCCAAAATACATTAGTTTGAGCGTAAAATACTGTAATATATTATATGGAGTTCTGTTTAGTCCAATTACACAACATTACCCCCACTTTCTTCCAACTGCAAACATTCAACAACAAAATTCTCACAAATCATATACAACAAAACGATTGAAAATTCGCATAATTGTGCTAACAAAAATACAATGGTGGCGTTGCTTCAGGTTTTCTTAATTTTATTTTCTGAGATCCGGTATTTTTGGCATGTTCATACTTGATCATTTCTCTTGTTGTGTTAGATTAAGTTAAACACTATCTATGAATGGTTATGCAATAACAATTTATCATTGGATTACTATGAATGCAATCTGTCATAAAATTTTGTCCGGTATAGGAATTTGATTATTTTAGTGAAAATAAAATGAAGTTTAGTACGAATAATATTTTTTAACATTAAACATCGTTCTAATTAATCATGCGTTTTGAAAGCAGTGCCTGCACTACGTAATCTAAATTAATTAATTTATTAGAATTTCCTTTTAGCTTTAATAAACTTCGGAATGTAATAGTGAAAACGAATAGTTTGCATCCTCTTTTTAATATACTGTTCGCTTGGCTTACATCGGGAATCGTAATATCTCAAAAGGAACTGATATTTAAAAGACGTTTTTGCATAACTAAAAAGTAAAGTATCGATTCATAAAATATGCATTTTTGACATTTAATATTATTATCACATATTTCTTGTGTCTTTCATGTTTCGCAATTATGGTGTCATACTTTTGAATCACGCCTTGTAAAAATATGATTGGTGTTTAAGTAGAAGTTACATACAAAATGAAAATATCCATTCATAATATATAAAAGATTTTGTAATTTTGCTCATACATATATTTATTTTTGGTAATTTATTTGTCTGACAAAAGCTTAAAAAAGCCTGTTACCCATTTAAACTCTTATAGGCCTAGCTTACCATATTTGTTTGGAACTGCTGATGTTATAGCGCAGATCTGTATTTGGCATGCGCAGATGATATTTTTTTTATATTTCAATCGCCCATCTACACAGAATTTGTTGGATGTTCACAGCATTAGATAGATTCATAAATGACAGCTTTTTGACAAAAGTTGTACAAGAACTCGAATAAGACATTAAACCCTTATTTAACCCAATGATTGAAACGTAAACGTCATTTTCCCGATTCCCCATGTGAGTCACGCGGACAGTAGTAAATGACGACAGGGATATTATTCAAATTATTATGAACTTTCGTCGACCACATTTTGAGAAAATTGTCAAAGTCAATTTTGAACCATTTAATACATTAAAAAATATCTCTGAACATGTAATGGCCCACGTTTATTGATATTTAAACCCATAAACACATTCATTTGGGCAAGGGATACATACTGGAATATAACACAGTATTTTTTTTATGTAATCGTATTATGCAAGTGACCTCCAGGTCAAATACATGGAGAACCTTTACCACGCATTTGTTAAAGCTGATGAAGCAATTTCGAACAAAAATCGGTTGACTATTCCGACGGACATCATCATATGATGAATTGTTGCAGTTTCATTGGATAATGTTACCGCTACTCTAAAGCGATAATGTTTGATACCTGGTGACCACCGGATACTACCAGTGTTTCCTTGACAGTTAACATTATTGGATGCAATTAATCGTTCAACCAGTTAACAATGGAACAATGCAATGTTATAACTTCCGTACGCGTATCGTGGTTATACATCGATTGGTTTACAAGCGATAACAATATTTTAGCTGACGGAAATAATGAAGAGTACTTTAAATACTACATTTTGTTTGCCTTTGATAGGTAAACGTAACAAATTATACACAGTTAATGATTTTCAAAACGTTCTACGATGGGTATTAAGGTACCATTGTACTATTAAAATAACTTGGCGGGCCGGAGAAGACTTTTGAGTATCATACGGATGATTTTACTCAATCTTTAGTTTTGACATTTTTTACTCCAAAAACATTTTATTTCTCACTGACTACTCGCAGGTATGAGGACAAGTATGAATGTAACCTAAACCTAAAATGTAAAGTTGTAAAGGTCAAGAAATGGTTCACGATACTCCAACCCGCAAAGTTATATGGATTTACTATAATTTCTAGATGATTTTGTGAGGTCAAATTTCATTTACATAAACCTAGTACCTGGTATACATCAACCTAGTACCTGGTATTTCGGTACCAGATGAAAAGCTTATACTAAAGTAATATTTGGCACTGATAACACCATTTAAATTTTAAATTATTCAAAACCTAAGATAGTTATTTTTTACAGTGGTTACTCTTGGACGTATTTGGATGTGCATTTGGTTTGTTATCTGTCCTTGTATTATACCACTTTCAACTTATGACCTCTGATTGACAGAAAGGATCATCTTGAGCATTGTAACTTTGGTATTATGTTTATAATATTTATAACAACTAGGTCGTTGCCACTGCTGGTGGACTGTTTGAGTCCCCGTGGGTATACATAGACCTAGTACCTGGAATTTCGGTACTAGCTGAAAATCTTATACTAAAGTAATATTTGGCACTGATGACACCATTTAAATTCTAAATTAATCGAAAGCTAAGATAGTAATCTTTTTACAGTGGTTACTCTTGGACGCATTTGGCTGTGCATTTGGGTTTGTTATTTGGCCTTGTATTATACCACTTTACCTTGAGAAAATCATTTTTTTTACCTGGAGCTCAACTGATGACGTTTAAGTGACCATAACGATCGTCTTGAGCATTGAACTAATGTTAGAATGTATCAATTGTTTTTCTTAACGATAAATAAAATGGTGTCCCATGCTCACTGCTGGGTTGTTATGTATTGAATAGATGTAAATATCATGTAGCAGTAACACTGGTAAACCTCTGTTAAAAGCCGACAAGGCCACACACAATAACGCACTGCTTCGTTTGACTTCACCACTATATATATATATATATATATATATATATATATATATATATATATATATATATATATATATATATATATATATATATCTTTTTATGTATCTCTGGTTCGATTTCCGCTAGGGGTTTTCCTCCACCAATAAAAACTGGACGCCATCACATGACTGAAAGATTGTTGAGTATGGCGTAGAACAAAATAATCAAATCAAAAATCAAAATTATTCTATATAGCCTTGAAATTTAATTGTTATTTCTTTAATAACACACTGTCAGAAAAGCTATATTAGTACAACGGGAGGTCCAAATTGGGTAATAAGATGATGTAAGTAGAGACAAATATACTTGCACGAAATGGACTTTTTCTATTGGTCATTAATGCCTTTAAATATATTTCGTCACTGTAGTCTTCATACTATCCTACTATCAAATCTTTCAGTACACCACCTTCAGAAAATTTAATTGCAGATTAGATTTGGATTCTGGATACAAATGGTAAAGAAGTCATTATGGCAAAAGGACTATCATTGTAGAGTGTCTCTGATGGTGACACAACTTAATACGTACATATGAAGTAATGAGAGTTCACCCGAGATTGTCGTACCTCTTAATGAAAGTGATTTTTATGAAACAATATCGTCTAATATACTAAACTTACATCTATGCTATTTTTTTTTGTCTTACCACTACATGTAACAGAATTCTACACCTTCTATGTTTATTTTAATATAAACTCATCCGTTCAAGTCTTATTGACAGAAATTATTGTTATGGGCATTTGCTTAGGTCCATTTTTTGTAAAACTGTAAGCTTATCTTTATATTTTATCTACACGTTTTTTTCAATACTAACACACGACATTGAACACAATTACAGGTGTGTATACATTTGTTAAGTTATTGGACAAATCTTAATATTAATACATTTTTTTCATAAAGGGTCATCTAACACATGTGGTGGTAATGTGGATGGTAGCGCTGGGTTTATTACTAGTCCGAATTACCCTAATTCATACTTACATAACTCAAACTGCACATGGAAAGTGACTGGAACAGCCGGATCAACATTTAGTCTACAATTTGAAAAATTCGACATTTCTTGTAATGATACTGTAACCGTAAGTATTATATAAATAGAGTAGCCACTCGGTATTGATGTAACATGAGAAAAGATGTAATTATTTATAATAATAATAATAATAATAATAATAATAATAATAATAATAATAATAATAATAATAATAACAACAACAACAACAATCATAATAATAATAATAATAATAATAATAATAATAATAATAATAATAATAATAAATAATAAATAATATATTATTTCCATATGTTCTACTACAATATTCTAGACATGGGCTTTTCATTCTAAGAGGAATGTTGCAATATAAAAATTTGAAACATATGTTTTCTGTGAAGCTGTCTGTTGGCAGAATGTTGTCTAGACTGGACTCATGCTGACTGCCTTAAGCTTCTACTTAGTTGAAGGCATGTTCTTTGAAGACGATTGTCGTACTTTCGCTAGTTTAACTGCAGTATTCAAGTTTTGTGAAGTATAAATGCCAAGGTAGCATATTGTCTATTGCTGATATTTGTTCGCTGTATAGTTTAACGGGGTGCCTGTTTCACTGTTTCGTTTACCCGAGATTATCAGTTTTTGCGGAGTTTCGTATTGCAAGACAACTGACTACGGTTTTCTACGTGGATATGTTTATATATTTTAATGATTTTACATTAACGGTCAATCAAACAGTGAACGGTTAGAATTCTCGTCATCAACAAACCCTGTGTACTATCACACGTATTCAAAATTCTATTGGTGGATCCAAAGTTTCATTTCGAAAATGGGAGCATGTTTTCATCGTCTGACCACTAATGTATAATCAAACCCAGCAGTGACATTGTTATCATAAATAAATAAAACGTGTCCCTGTGTCTGGTCTTTTCAAAAGAGTCACATTAGTGTCATTATTATCATCCAAGTAACCGAAATGAAGGCATGTTCAGCACGCATAGGCCGACAAAGAGCCGAGATCTAAAATGCTCTGTGGTTTTCCCCAATACATCTCTTGTTTGAGAGAGAGAGAGAGAGAGAGAGAGAGAGAGAGAGAGAGAGAGAGAGAGAGAGAGAGAGAGAGAGAGAGAGAGAGAGAGAGAGAGAGATTCCCTTGCAATATCTCCAAAGTTAAAGTAAAGATGACAGCATGAAGGACAAGTAAAAATATCTCAATACTTAATTATCAGGGGAATGTATAATTATCCACACGAAAAATATTCATTAAATTTCTCGGTTAATATATAATAAACAACTGTCGCTGGCTATAACATGAATATCGACCTGTAGAAATACGCTAACTGATGTATAATCACGTACCTGCCGCTTGAGTTAAACCAGTCGGACGAACTTTTTCAGTTTGATTTTTAATATTTTAAAAATGAAATTCAAATTAGATAATCAGACCATCCGTTGAGTACTTGGTTAACATTTAAATTGAATGAAAGGCTTGAATATTTGTTCAAGATGAGGTTTTATGTTCATGATTTGGGCTTATAATCTAAAGATTTGTAGTGGCTGAATTAAGTGGTATTACCAAATTCTAACAGAACGTCTAAAACTTTACTGTTATTATGATGTAAAGTAGTTTTTAGTCTTCTTATACTATATCCAACTCTATAACAATAAAACTAAAACACGGAAATACCAGCTACTGGGTTTTGTTCTATCCCTGCGCTGTCAAAAGAAGGTTATTATTTCTCCTTACATAATTCTAGATAATTAAATCCATCATTTTTTTTTCAGATATACGATGGAAATCCAGTTACCTCAACAACCACATTACTTAATGCAACGTGCGGAATAAATAAAGCTGGTGCAATGAGAACATTGAAATCGACATCCAACGTCATAGCTGTACAATTAATTACTGATGATACAGTACGAAGTACAGGATTTAAGTTGACTTGGAACAGTGCGTATACACACACACACAAACACACACACACACACACACACACACACACACACATACAAACACACACACATAGATAGATAGATAGATAGATAGATAGATAGATAGATAGATAGATAGATAGATAGATAGATAGATAGATAGATAATGTGTGCGAGTGTTACACAACTATTTACAATTCTATATGTGTAAGTCTAAAGATACGCAGACAACAACTGTTTGCAATTTTACCATGGGTATAATAAAATCCGAATAACATCAAACCGGTTTAGACGGCATATATTTGTTTATTAGCGTTTACGCCCAGTCCACCGTGTCTGTGACATTTTTCAGGAGTAAATTGTTTGCGTTAACAGTCCCTGATTGGTTGTTTTATACAATAGCCGTCTAAATTATACTATGTTTACATAATTCTTATGTAATGTAAGTATGTAATTACGCTATTTCACTTCTTGCAAAGCCCTGAAGGGAATACATGTAACCAAATCTCAACCAAATACACAACAATTTGTGGGGTTTTGAACCTAACTACAGAAACCATTTCTAGTAAATCTATAATTACATCCACATTGTAATTCAACAATTTTTAAACACTTTCTAATTCTACCTAAATAGTCATATAGTGTGCTTAGCCTTACCTAGCGTTTAGTCTAAATATTTATTTTCGCCGGAAGCGGAAACAATCGAGGTATTCTGAAGAGTTCCAAATTGGAATGAAATTAAGTGTTAAAAGGGGTGTGGTAAAGGGCGGGTCGATACAGGTTATGCTGTAAAAATATGCTAGCTACCGAATCAATGGTGAATGGTGTATTTTGTATTAAACATATAATGAAAGATTATTTCGGAAACAGCATATTTCGTAGGTGATATATATTGGAATACTAATATTAACATCACATTCTTTACAATGCTTTCAGTGATACTAGCAATAACGACATCAGAAACAACATTGGAAAATAAGACTGATGCCATTCCTACAACCACTTCTTTACATCAGACGACACCATCATCAACAGGTGAATAATGATTATAAGTATTGTCCAGCCGACCTGGCTCAGTCGGTAGCGCGCTCAACTCTGGATCGTGAGGTCGTGAGTTCGAGTCCCGCAGGCGGCAGGTTGGTTTCCTGTTTTTCGGATAAGACAATAAAACTCGAGGTCCCGTGTCACAGTACTCACTACTCAATGGCCGTAAGTGCAGAGCATTTCGGGACTTCTCCATATAAGTGAAATATTCTTGAGTGGGACGTTAAACAACAATAAACAAACAGACAAACATAAGTATTATCATCATTAGATGTAAATTATATTATTATTAAAATAGTTTTAGTATAATAATAATAATAATAATAATAATAATAATAATAATAATAATAGTTATTATTTTGATTATGTTTGTTTATATTTTAGAATTTTATGAATTTTCAATGATAAATGTCAATACACATGTATATCTCGGGTACAGTACCCAACAGAGACATTTTAATATTTCTGAAGTAGTCTTCAAATAACTTTAAGTTTAATATTGTAAAACGTTACTTGAGTACATTTGGTGACTATGGACTCTGATCTTTTGTCACGTCACATTGAATGTGATTCCTTAGTAGAAAGTGTAGCACAAAATGATTGTGCATCTTGTACATGCTGTATAAAATTGTTAATATAAAGTATTAACATATATATATATATATATTACCGTCTGAAGAGCCGACTGTAAGGCAGAAAGAGCTAACGGTATTAAAACAATGCAACGTAAACTGGGTTATTCCGACTAATATTTTCCGATACTTATTCCTGTACCAAGGACATTTATTAATTTTCTACTATATATATATATATATATATATATATATATATATATATATATATATATATATATATATATATATATATATATTATATATATATATATATATATATATGGATAGATAGGAGGATAGATAGGAAGCAGCCATTTTGTTTTTCAAACAATCAAAAAGACACCACCTGTGTCGTTTGTGACGCAGGCTACGCGAAATCGTATATAGTTTAGTTGCCAATTTCCCGTCTGTGTGTATATTAAGTAAAATGTCTAAGTATGAAGCGTGTGTTCTTGATTCTGTTGTATCTTTGATTTCTAGTTCGATGGGATATGTCGCATTGATATATGTATGAAAATTGTCATTATTAATTGACAAAACGTCGTCGATATATCTAAATGTGAAATTAAAGGACACTGCTAACTTTTTCTTCTTTTGATTCAGCAGTTTCTGAATGACGTCTGCTTCGTATGAATAAAGAAACAGGTCGGCCCATAAAGGGGCACAATTGGTTCCCATAGGAATGCCGACAGTTTGTTGAAGGACCACATCTCCGAACATTACAAATATATTGTCTATTAGAAATTCCAGCATGTTTTTATATCAACTTCAGTGTATTTATGTGTAGAATCAGAGTAGTGTTGGACAAAATAAATATCCTGATAGCCAGTCACTAGATATTTAAATTTTCGGTTACCACCTTTAGTGAAAAAACAGTTGTCTATGATGCTTAAAAGTCGTTCTTTTGATTTTTTATGTGGAATAGTCGTGTACAGAGTAGAAAAGTCATATGGTTTGATATTGTGAATTCGAGAACAATTGTGTGCCTTCAAATTTTCTAAAAGCTGTTTAGAATTTTTAAATATCAACATCTGATTTACACCGCTTCTGGAATAAGCAACCGTACAGTATTGTTGAAAATTCTCCTTAATGGTTGTCAATATCTTGGTAAGGAGTAAAGATAAAGGTTTGGTAGAACATTTGCTGGATCCTGCTATGTATCTTTGCTTATATGGGGTTTTATGAAGTTTAGGTATTCAATATAAATGTGGTAGCTCAAAGTCGGTATCACCAAATACAGAGGGATAACATGTTTTCATAGTCCGTTTAAGTCTTCCAATACGATTCTACCTCCTCATATCTATCCAATTGTCTGGCATAATCTTCGAGAGAATTCATAACTAAACTGAAATTCTGACTCCAATTAAAGGAACGGGTTTCTCGGTATTTAGGGCCTGCTGAAAATAAGAAATAAAATTTTTTAGGCTTTCATTTTCAACAATAGAAACGTCGTCGGTGATGACATGACCGATAGGATTGTATTTGAAAGGAGATGAAGCACATGAACATGTGACAGTGTTATGTAGACAATGGTTGATGTCCAGGCACTGCAAAACCTGTTTGTAATTGAATAGCTTTAATGCGATGCTATGTAAAAGGAACAGAATAAATTTGCAGCGAATGTGATGAAGACCCAATTTGTTGTTAACATAAGTTAAAAGAGATAAAACAGTGATATCATGTATGTAAGGTCGATTGTATGAACGATGTCCTTGACTTAGTTTCCGTCTTACTTTAGAATTAAAAAGTTCCATCACATTAACACCATTACACAATGGGCTTGATATATTGCCTACAATTTGGATATTATCGTTGCATCCATAGGGGTATGCAGTGTCAAGCTGTTTAATCCAATATTCTTCACGTTGTAACGGAAGGGGTACTCAAGGTGGAATTGTTGTCCAGTGGTATATATATTTTATCAATTATACGCACTCTCATAGACACGATGGAATGGTCAGGGGAGTTGAAATGTCGATAGAGTATCTGGTTAGCCCCATTATTAACCTCGAATCGATGACCAGATAATCTTTTATTTAAGGGTCCCTTAGTATCGCCAACATAAATCATACCACACAAGGTACACTCACTTCCGTAAACAAGGTTAGATGATTTTCAATCTAGATGATCCCAGCTTCTGGTGTTGTAATGCTTATTTGTCAGATTGCTGATGAACTCTTGGTCGGTCATTAATATATGACATGTTTTACAATTTTTGACAGAATATTTTAAAATTGTTGGTATATTATTTGAAAATGAACTATCAAAAATGTGATCAAGTTGAATCTGACATTTTTTATGGGAACATAAGCATTATTTTGTTTATACCAGGACTGGTCATCTTTTGACTGTACAAATGATAAGTTGGTATTGTTCCGAAGGACAACCTGAGGAGCACCAAACAATCTCTGCCAGTCTGTGCTCCCGATAGACTTCACAGAAGGACAATTTTATACTGGGCGCCATGCCATCGAGTTTGCAATTTTTTGGTACTTGTTTATGCATACTAACTCTAAGAGATATAATTTTGGCAAATTTTAAAATTTATTTATTTATTTATTTATTTTTAAATTGGGAGATCAAAATATGTTTGTTTACAAATGTCGGCTTTTTTAATTTAATCCTTTATTTCAACCTTGACGTTTACCCACATGCTATTGAAAAGACATGTGTCATCTCGCTATAAGTAGAATGATTTCCCGACATCAGCGTCTCTGCTAACATCAAGGGGTTAAAAGATGAAGGTGCCGATATCACGAAAGTTATATATATATACTGTTACTGTTTTAAGCTTTGACAGACGTTTATCTCAGGTTTTGACATAGAATTATTCATTGTATGTCAGAATTTAAGCATGAGTTTACAACTTTTAATTTCAGAGGGGTCGGGAGACAGCTCCGAAACATCAGATACAAATACCATAGACAGCATGTCTACAAGCCAGTCTGCTACAACTACTGCAACAACAACAACAACAATTACTATAACAACAACAGGTTTAACTGTCACAACATGATGATGATGATAATGATGATAATGATGATGATGATTACTATTATTGTTATTATTATTATTATTATTATTATTATTATTATTATTATTATTATTATTATTATTATTATTGTCATCATCATCCTCATTATTATAAACATTATATTTATTATCGTCATCATTATAAAGTAGGATGTTGAATTCCTTGACGGTTATCTCATATCTATATCTATTTGAAATTCATATTTGATAACTATCCTAGCTATTAGTTTACTTGTAGTTACCCATTTTCACATAATTTATTAATATATAGGTATATTATATATAACATAAGTCAGCATTGATTGCAATATCTTCAGAGCACAGGGAAATGTTTCAGTCTCAATTCTGCCTTCAAAGAGATGTGTATTGTGTATTATACGCGTCAATGATATGATTATCATTATTAGCTAACACTTGACAGTTCGCGACAGCAGTGTCAATAAAAATCTCAGATACTAAAGTATAAATCATTAGAATGTCCAAGATAAAGGTACAAATCTAGTGAAAAATGGACAAACACGGACCTCTTGAAATCAAGAGGTGGGATCAGGTACCATGAAGGGGTAAGCACCCCCTGTTGTCCGGTCACACGCGCCGTGAGTCCAGTCAAATTAAAATGAAAATATCACGAAACACATGGATTGTATTAAGTACGTAGTATAAATGAAAATTAATAAAGGAATAATTACTTGCTCTCAGTTAAGATGTGTTAAATTTTCAATATAAGTCATTTTTATTTACACTTTCGGTAAAATCGAAATTGAAAGAAAAAGGAATAGGAAGTGTCTTGAAAATTTTATTTAATTTTATTTATATGAATATTTTATTGAATATCATTGATACCTAAAAGCTTACTCAGTGTTCATTCCCTTCAAATCCAGACACAGTTACAACCAACGTACCAACTTCTGTACCTTCGGGTTCTTTTCATTTACACTGATAAATATATATTCATACAACTGAAATGAATAAATCCAACTTCCCCAATGCAAAAGAAATAAAATAAAAACTATTTCACACCATACTGCATCATTCTTGTATTAGACCAGTACATATGCACTAACCAATGTTTAGTAACTTTGTATGATAGAAAACAAATATGTTAGTGTTTTAAAAACCACAAATCTTCATCAACCGTTAAAACTTTCGAGCCTAGAAAATTCAAACGCAGGAATCTGTGTACACAATGAAGGTGCACGCGACTTTTAGCATCATATGAAATCACAAAATACTTAAGTGTTAAACGTCAGGACGGAACTCAATGGATATAAAGTTATGTTGCAAAATATATTTAATGAACGTAGATGACTTTTCACTTCAATATGTCATTTTGTTTTCATCACCACAAACATATTATTGAATAAAACATATAAACAAATGGAATTTACAAACATAAATCTATGATTTATTAAATGTTACAGGATATTGATTTCTTCAGTAGTCTCTCTATTTGATCCATTCATCTACTTTTATATGAATTGATATAATGTCGTATATTATTTTACAATGATTGCCTCGTACATCGACAGCCATGACCACAGACTTTACAACTAGTTCAAAAGAAGTCTCTCAATCAAACAAGGCCGCTGGTTTAAGTGGTACGTACACAGTTCTCATGTTAGACCAGCTTGTTACAAGAAAATATATCAAATGGCCCAGGGAAATATTTCTGATATTTCTATGATTAACCTGGCTAAAATTAGATTTGACACAATAATTATCTCTCTAGAGGAGGATAGTATCCCAATGAAGAATTTTCATTCAGCTTAAAACAAACAAACAAACCAAATAATAATAATAATAATAATAATAATAATAATAATAATAATAATAATAATGAAGTAAAAGCTTGTGAATTTAGCTCAGAAATGATGATCCCCTACACTCGTTGTCATTCAGTCTTGTTACGACATATATGCCTAGCTAAATACTTATTTATTATTTGCTGTAGCAACAGAGTAAGTCACATAATTACACGCCGGCGATGGATACATAATAGAAACGATAATGTATGTAATGTATGGTAACTATTGTATTTATTGGTCGTCAAAGACGGCAATGGAAATTTTGAGAGCTCTTTTTGAAATATCAATAATATGAATTTTTCTTTTCCTCAAATTTCAGTTCCAGTCATTGCAGGTGCGGCTGGAGGAGGTGCAGCTTTTCTTATTGTCATTATCATCGTCATAGTTTGTTGTGTTCGAAGGTATGATTACATATTGTCTGAGACGAGATCTTACATACTGGATAATCTTTCATTTGTATGATTGTTAGACAACTCTTCAAATAGTTTCCCAAAATGTTTGTCGTTTGATCCGCCTGCATCAAGCGTGTTTAATTGATGTTTAGACAAAGCTGATGAAGACCAGAGTTGTAGGTCAAATACCTAACTGATCGGCCTACAGCAATCTTGTTTCATTGATGCTTAGACAGAGATGATGAAGAACAGAGTCTCATGTCAAATAGCCCGTTAAATTTTAATTAGTCATCCAAAGCTTTAGTTATCTCTTAACATTTATTAGTCTTGTCGAAACATTCAATACCTAGAAGCCGGTTAACCAACTGTATTTCTGGTCGAGTATTCGGTTAATCGGACATGCCGTAATACTGCAATGGCCTATCGAGGGATTTTTAAAAGGAGGCGGCATGTATTTATCAAGTGTTGTGCAATACTTGATCCACTAAACATACATTTTCAATCATTTGCATACATTTCAATGCAATCCGCTTTAGCATAAGGCGACGCGTTTCTCCAGATTTGGAGAATCTCGTCCTTTTTATTTTGGCCCCTCGATATCGAATCGACCATTTCTAACTATTAGTATGATTCAATAAAAAGTATTGGATATTGTATATTGTTCTCCGAAAAAAAATAAGTCTAGAACTTTCAGACAGTGTTTGAAACGCATCATATTGATTGTTTTTATATTATCCAAAATGAAGGCAAATTCAGTGGAAAATCCGATTTTGAGTCGAAAGCGAGTTGAATCGATCGGTGATATTTAACCTATATCAAAGCGGATGCATCCCTGGTACCCTTAACTGAATTCAGTAATGTGTCGCTTTACAGGTAAAATTATTTTAAATTTTAAATTATTGTCATTTTACTGTACACTTTTACCCAAACAAAGGTAAGAAAGACGTCGTAAGCCGAAGAATGGAAATTAATGTCAAAGACGATTTGGCACAATGTTGCAACATATACAATCAATATCGAAATACTTACGCTTTACGGCATATACGATGTGTATGTAATTTTGTCAAATATTACTTTACCTGTTGTACACATAGCTAAAAAATATACTTACGAAATGTAAATTGTCCGATTCACATAAGACGGCGGGGCGGAGTAACCTTTTGAATATCATATAGATGATTCTAGTCACTTTTCGGTTATGACGCGCTGCACGCGGAAAACGTTCCATTCCTCACTGGATTCCATCTTAAGTATGGTGACAAGTTGGAACGATTACTCTAGTCAGTGTAATTTTAATGTATGATTAATTATAATAAACATATCATTATACTTTCATTGAATTTATATGCATAAATATAAAAGCTTATTTATTGCAGAAACAGATCAAAACCAACCGAACAAAAAGTGTCGATGTTAGGCTTAGAGGATGACACCAATGTAAATATGGGAGGACAAAACCTTAGTTTGAAAGAACTGGAGGAAGGCTCAAAAAATATGTCAACGTTTCCATCCTACACGGTGATAACTGAAGAGTCAATTACAAAAATGAAAAACACGAAAGCAATCGTAGATGGCGATAAACATGGTGGCATGAATGACGAAAACTCGGAAATCAATCCTTATGATACAACTTCGAAGTTTGATGGTCTAGATTCAAACGGCACATCAGCACCCGGTATAGTAACAACGCATTCAGATGTGAAATTCGAGACCGATATGTATGAACAAGTCCCTTCATTAGATATTCATGCAGTTCAAAACAAGGAACATCAAGTAAAATCTGATGTTGAAAACGCCAACGACCAAAATAAGAAATCAAATACTGAAAGTCCAAATTTGGAAAATAAAACACAAATGATGGATATTTATGCTGTTCCACATAAAAACAAGGAAGATATTTATCAAGAAACACTCGAGGGTGAATATGATGTACTGCACCAGAAGAGACAAAAAACTACATCCGGTGACAATATTTACGATGTATCGCAGCCTCATGAAGGTGATTATAGCGATGCTAGACTTGTGAAGGAATTGAAAGATGATGACACATATGATCATACAAACATACAGGACGGCCATGATGTGACGTATGACACGGCTGACAACGTGTTATCAGAATAACTATGAATCTGCCACGTAATTTGAAGACAATCGATTCCCGACCATCTTTCCCAAAATCAAATTGAAATTTTTGGAAAGTTAAACAAAATATATGACATTTCGCGGACTTTGCCATGTGCAGGGATGATTTTGAATTGTAATCAAAGTTTGTACAGTTTTACCACACACTTTTCAATACATTGATATGATTAATTAAGAATTATTGTTATTTGTAATCGATTCCAAACTTATATCTTTTCAATGTAATTACAAGAAAACATAAATTGTAATTATTTATGTACTGGATTCTGATAAACGAGGCAATATTGCTTCATTCGATATTCATTAAACTTTTGTACACTTGTATGTCAATGTACTTCGATGATGTCGTCTTCTTCGTATGTTATCACTATTAAACACTTATAAAACATTCATTCTTGTGATAGTAGTTACAGTACAGTTGTCTGACTGATGTACTACTATGTCATGGAAAATGAAATGACTCCATACACTTTTACATATAAAGGTGCGATTGTATGGTACGATGTCTACTTCTTCTAGATACTGAATTATGACGAACAAACTATAACAACATACCCCGAGTTTACTTAGAATACATGGCGAAGTTTGTCGATTATTTAGAAATACCCTTTACCACCAGCTTCATGAAATTACATTAATATATTTGCTTGAAGTAGAAATTGCATTTGCAAATATCCCACACAGGTTAAATATAAAACATAAATACCCAAAAGTCATTGACATCGATCTCCGTCAGACATTATATAAAACAATAGATCGTGGACACATAAGATAAACCATAAGTGGCATCGGGTATCACGGAGGTAAACAACCCTTCTTTTGTCACACCCACCTGCATTTATATTCAAAGTAGTATAGAAAGGGACATAACTCCTAACATCTAATATAATTGAGGCTATTTGTCCAAAGTACTTTGCATATCACACACAAAGGTTATCTCGTAGCTCATGAAGATGTACATTAAAATATATTGCGGTGCATATTACGCTAAATCAAAAAAAATATCTGGCTCACATACAATTCTTTGTCTCTGTAAGTGTTGTCCATGGATTGTTTTATTCCAAAATTGTTTCCGTTCAAATCTGTGTATGGATTCACGATGGGTATGACCGATCAACAAAGGATGCTTACTCGATGACAATCTGCCCCATTTCCCCCGTTCTTAGTATGTCCAGTATTTACCATACACGTATACTGTCTAGGTTTTGTGGTGTTAATGTTAGCTCCGGTTTCATTTAACATTTTCAACGAACTTCACCTTTTCACTAAACTCGAGGCGTTCCCATATAAATGTCATAAACATAATGCCATATAGTTATCATGCTCAAGACTATCATTTTTGTCAATTAGACTTCGGCAGTTGAGCTCCGATTTAAAATAGATGTTTCTTTTCGAAAAAACATGTCGTATAATACAAATTCTAAATGTATATCATTTGCGATGGGTCTGGCATACTAACAGGGGACGATGACTCCTTTCTGACACCTGGTCACACCCCGTTTGGGATTCCCTATTGTTCTTCATCTTCAGAGCATTGGTATATCCAATGTGACGTATTCTAATGGATTTGGATTCTTGATTAACCAGTGGTACATCTTCATTTTTACCTTATATATGTGGAACATTCAACTTAAAATATTTTTGACACATCTCCTTTGAGTATTGGTCAGGATTTCTCTAAAACATATATCCACCAAACTTGGGATTATAAAAAGTATATTATGAATCAAAAACAACAACAAAAACAAAAACAACAACAAAAGATAATACATGCAAACTTACATTTAATATAATAACATCAATATCTCACTAATAAACATTGTCGCAACGTTGATAAGTAAACAGTGATACAGTGTATTTATTTATGATAAAATCATTGAAATATATCCATTTTTATATAATATGTCATGAAAATATATTCCTTTTAAAACATATTCTGAAATGTTATTGCTTCTTAAATTTTCATACTATAAAAAAATAAAAAAATAATCAAAATTCAATTTATACCAAGTTCTATTGCTGAATAAAATAAAGATTTACAATAGCTCCTTATTCTAGGTAAGTATATTTTTCACGTGTTTAAGGATCACCCTCTTTGAATTTTCATAAATTGGACTTTTATGAAACAAAACAAAAATGTAATTGCCTTTTGGTGTTTTTATTAGTATAATTATTCGTTGTTTCCATGGGAATTACTCACGGCTCTGACCTTCACTTTTTCTCAGTAACTTCTATATTTTGATAATGACCATGGTTTTCGGCGTTTTCTGTTTTCCCTTCATTCTGTGTATTCGGGTCAATATTTACGTTCATGCGTTTCATGTTAGATGTTGATACCTCCGTTAGATCTGTGTAAGCTGAGGTGTTAGATGAATTCTTGTTCAGAGTGTCATATTGACCTTCCTTCTTTTTATCAGTTGACCTTGACCTGCACATGTAATAAACACATTAGAAGTAATGAAAAACCGGAGGCGGATTTAAACGATAGAGAGGGTGCTTTTTTGAGCGGATTGAAGACAAATTGTACATATAAACAGCGTGTGTAAGCCATGACGAAAAGTGACACAACTATGTCAGACACTATGTACTCTACAGACGGGACTACTTGATGCTTGACGTGTTACCTTCAAATACAGATATTCAAATCAAACGTTTTGAGGACTTTTTCCTCGTCATTTATTTTCCATTTCTACAATTACTAATGTTCTGACTATTTGACGTTATGATGAAATTACATGACGCCATATTGAGGGAAAGTGTTGTCCTTGTGACATCGGACAGAACCCCCATAAATGATTTGCGGTGTAACTTCGAGCATTTGTAAAACAACAAGAACGCTCGCTGTCAACTTATATTGAATTAATCAAAATTACTAGGCTGTTTTCTAAATTTATCACTAATTCTAAATTTGTAAATTTGTAAAACATACCTTCTCAGATAACAGACTGTAATGCTGATGGTTACAGCTGCACCAAGTACAAAGCCTCCTACAGCCGCACCCACAATGACTGGAACTGTTAATTGAAATAATGTACTTAGATTTTGAATGGTTTATGTTTGTGTAACCATTACATCGCTGGTAGATACAGCATTTCGTATTCTCCCATGGTTCTATGTACAGGAATATATATCCATGTTAACCGTGGGACAATGACAAACTTGGCACGCTTTGACGTCAACTTTTAATATTTGATTTTTAATTGTTAAAACGCCGTCGGTCTACCTGAAGTTCGATTAAATATCGTGACACACAATCTAGCAGATGGAATGGAGAGATAACGGTCAGAAACCATTTTAAAATGTTTTATATCTATGCACTGTTACTGGAAGGCATCACCAGCAAATATTATGCGAGTTTAGTATATTCCTAACATATTTAGGGTGGTAGTAGAATACGTACCTTTCGCTGTTGCGGTCATAGTAGTAACAAGGAATCCATTACACCTAGTGGTTGATTCTGTTACTATGGCATTACTTCTTCGGGACACATCTGGTACGATAATATGATACAATAATAAAGTTAAGAAAAAGGAACTTCTATACATACGTCTACTACTGATATTATTATCATCACCAATATAATAATAATAATACTAATAATAATAATAATAATAATAATAATAATAATAACCTGTCATATTTGTTAGAGTTTGATATTGTTTCATAATATCAAGTCGTTTGTTACGCTCTTGTTTCTGAAAGAATTGTTAAGTGAATTAGTAGATACAAGTAGCCACTGCGGGAGAAATAAACAACATCGAGAAAATGAATGGTGATGCACGAAAGAAACAGCTGAAGATCGATCAATATAGCAAATGCAGTGACTGTAACCAAATATGCTTTGCGAAATATATTGAGTGTATATTCCGTATCATTATGTTATCATTTACATAGGCGTCGGAACCGGGGGGGTGGGGGTGGCTAGGGGGGGTCTTAGCCTCCCCCCCACATTTTTTGCAAAGATAGACATAGGTGTTGAAAATTTGGGCTTAGCCCCAGATGTTTCTGGCGTATGAGTGTGTTTAAAGTTGGTTTAGCCCCCCACTTTCAATTTGCGCCCGACGCCAATGATTTATAAATAAGAAACAAGGTTCAAGTGAACTTTGGGGAACACCAGATATTTACTTCAATTAAATATTATACACATGGACCAACGTTATCAATCTGCAGAAAAGAAGTCCAAAACAAATGTTCAAGACGAACGTTTCTGTCAATAAGACTTCATAAGTCGAATTAACACAAGATAGAGGTCCAAAAAATGTATCAAATAAGGCATAAAATAACCTAAATGTGTTCCTAAATCAGCCGAATGGTAACCACTGTAAAAAAAAGTATATTTTAGGTTTTGGGGAGTTTTAATACATCCTGTATATCGTTTTCCGAAATAGTCGATAGATTTAAGACAACTTTGTTGTAGTAGTAGTAGTAGTTGTAGTAGTAGTGGTACTAGTAGCAGTAGTAGTAATAGCAGTATCGGTAGTAACAGTAGTAGTAGTAGTAGTAGTAGTAGTAGTACTATTAGCAGTAATTGTAATAGTAGTAGCGGTAGT
>BROG01001020.1:0-27500 GCA_030159075.1 Atrina japonica | reverse complement strand
GTTCAGTGAAGCGTCACCCGACCCCTCTGACATTTGCGAAGATATCAAAATTAAAAGTTGTATACTTATGCTAAAATGTTATTCTAACATATAATGTTATTCTTATCTTTAACGTATATAGGGTTATTTACCTTACCCAGAATACATCGTTAAAATTATCGCCTCCATTGCTAAATACGTACCGTAATCTTTAAACTATTCTGTGAAGTCTCAGGACCCAAAGTCACTAAATATACTCAATACTCGAAGCTGAACTAAGCTTCATCATTTTAAACGAAAAATACAGAATCAATATTGTTTCAACATGCCACTTTTTGTAGAAATTTCTAATATTTATTTTATTGCATAACAATTAAAATGAAGATGATTAATTTCATAGGTTCATTTGGAAAGGCAACGTTAAGTTAACAAATAAAAAAAAACAATAAAACACGTTTGGAAACTATATTCCAGGTGTTATACTTCATTTCATACATTTGACCGATGGGATGGAATGTAAATGAAATAGGCGGTAACAACTAGATAAAACAACCACGTATTTGGTTAAAATACTAAAATGAAAGTTGAGTTTTAGTACTGAGTAAATTTCTCTTTTTTTTCACGTGACTCTCCTTTTCCAGTCCGTAATGTGCTTTTATAATACCGTTCCGATTTTGACACTTGAAGACACTTGCGGTTCTACGCTTCAAACATTAATATTATTGTACTAGAATTATTAGTATTATAATTATTATTAGTAGTATAAGTATTATAATTATTATTATTATTATTATTATTATCAAAGGGACTTTAGCTGTGTTTGTTCAAATTTATTTTCCTTTTTACTACTCAGAATGAAATACAAATAACAGAAAAAGAGATATACACCAGGCATTACAAATTACAAAGAGACTTAAAATTCCTATATATTTTGTGAAAATTGCTTGAGAAACTAAGGTTTGACACTTTTTCAATCGCAATTGATTACCTATACCGTACTATCTGTTTATGAATACCACAATGAACTTACATGTAATCTCATTTTCACAAAAGATATAGACATATATTTTTTTTGTTCCTGTGTATAGGTCTTATTTGTTATTGTACATCACGTGCAAGTAGCAAAATTAGACAAAATCAAATTTCTTTTTTCCTAAACAGCTAATGCCAATTGAAAATAACTCAATAATTTTTCACCTGTTGATGATGCTGACGACAGATACGGAGAAGTGACTGTAAGGATGTCGTCAGTGTTATACTCTGATGCTGTTACTGATGTCGTTGTCGCTATTGTGGCTGAAAGCATGGAAAAGAACATTATAACTTAATAATAGTATTTCAATATGTACACTACAAAATAAGTTCTATTATCACATGTTAACTACAAATGACAAACCCCAGATACACTTTTTCAGCACGTCTATTATCACACTCAATTGTTTCGTATTCGGATTCTCATTTAAAATGCATCATGTATTTTAATTAAGAATAGATCTATCAATATTTAAATTATTTATATTCAATTAGTAGGCCAAAACTACTACTTTAAAGTTTACAAAACTTTTAAGTTGGCAAATCGAGAAAAACATGGAAAAGCCAACTTTAAAGTTGGCAAAACGAGAAAAAAGTTGGAAATACCAATAAAAAGGTGGAAAATTCCAAGAAAATAATCGAAAAACCAACTTTAAAGTTGGCAAAACGAGGCCAAAAGGATCAATTGTGAAATATAAACTCCATATGCGGGTAATTGTGGGATGTTACGATGGGAAAGCCGAAATCGTGGCGTTTGTCGTATAGCTTAGTTGCTAATTTTCCGTCTGTGTCTATAGTAAGTAAAAAGTATGAAGCGTGTGTGCTTGATTCTGTTGTATCTTTAAATCTTTAATTTCTAGTTCGCTGGGATATATCGCATTGATATATGTATGAAAATTGTCGATATATATAAATGTGAAATTAAAGGACACCGCTAGCTGAAAAACAATGCTTATATATATATATTTATATATATATATATATATATATATATATATATATATATATTATAGTATATATTTATATATATATATATATATATATTACCATTTTCTGTGAATCTATAGTCAGCTGGTTACGAAATTCATTCTATGTAATTGGCTTTGCGGTGGGAGTTTTTCGTATGACGTAATAGTCTGGTGGTCAAACTCAAAATTTTAGCTAAACGTTGAAATTTTGGGTGGGGCATAAACTGTTCTTTTACAGATTCTTACAGACTGGAATGTGTAGGTTTGGAATCCATAGGATGCAACTTCTGCATCCTTGAGCTTTTTGCATAAATGACGTCTGAAAAAAGGACTAAAGTAACTTTTTTTGAATTGTAAAATATTTGGGGTGTGGGGGAAAAATAAACGTGCATAAATCGAACGCAAATAAATATTTTTGCTATAGTTTTACTACCAGGACGTTAGTATTGATTCACCTTATAATCTGAAATCCAATGATGTATGGAATTAGGTCATTAATACAGTCATTGGAGGTCAAAAGGTCATCAAGGTTGTGTGAAAACGGAAATCCAATTCCTAGGAGTCGAATATGTACTTCAAACAGTAAGCTAGAAATTGAATATCACCATATTGAATATGTTTGCTTTAGGTGCTCTGAAATTAAATCATTAAAACACCAGGCTTTTTAAAGTGGAAACAGGCTGGGTACACCTGAACACTAGAACCCAGTTTAACATCCCATCCAAAAGACGTGCTGATCTTCGCCCGATCCAAAGTCTGCTTGCTTGACATGGTAGTATCTAACAGGATTAACAACACTACAACCAACTATGGTGCCAGCAAAGGTGTGGAAAATACAAAACATGATTGAAAATATATAAATTAAGCATATGGTAGCTTCCGTAAATGCAGTGATCAATGCTCTTATAGAAGGCTAAGTGGCAGTATTCGCTATTTACACCAGACTACCAAAGTTATAGTGATCAAGACGATATCGTTTTCTGTCAATTAGACTTCATCGGTTGAGCTTAAATTTTGCCATGTATTTTCCAAAGAGAAAGTGGTATCATACAAGGCAAATAATAAATCTATAGGGAACATAGTCAAACCCCCCCCCGTCTAAGAGTAACCACAGTAAAATGATGATTATCTTAGTTTTAAAAAAAATTGGAATTTAAATGGTGTGTGACAGTGCCAAATATTACTGTGTAGTATAAGATGGTGCTCAAGACGATATCGTTTCTGTCAATTAGACTTCATCAGTTGTGCTTTAATTTAATGTGTATTTTCCAAACAGAAAGTGGTATCATACAAGGCCAAATAATAAATCTAAAGGCATAGTCAAAAATCCGTCTAAGAGCAACCACAGTTAAATTTATGTTTAATCTTAGATTTTAGAAAAATTTGGAATTTTAAATGGTGTGAACAGTGCCCAAATATTACTTTAGTTATAAGATGGTCAGCTACGGTACCGAAATATCAGGAACTAGCCACTTACTCGTTTCTGCGGTGTACTATATCTGTTCTTGATTTTCATAAATTGTTTTGTGGTTTGGCATTTTCTCTAGATTGGCAATATCAATAGATGGTAAAGCTGTGGTTACGCAGATTTAATAGGACAGTTAGTGTTGTCATTTATGTTAAAAATATAATTATAATTTATCGACATTTTTTCAGGTAATCAATTGAAATCCTAAGTCTCTAAGATAACATTTTTGCACGTAATTCCAGTTCTGAAAATTTGTATGTGGACAATAAACCTAATGGATAAACAGTGTTTCTTTAGTCCATGTTCCGGCATAAGGAAGAAGGAGGTGATTTTGATTAACCCAAAAGGCTACCCGTGTGATAAAAGCAAGTCACCAGCAGAGGTGATGATCGTTCATCATCAGGTCCAGCCACTTGTCGATGAAAATGAGGACTATACAATTAAATGTCACAAAAACTGCATTAGTACTTACACCTCTTCCTGGCATATAACACGTAGTTCGCGGTGGTATTGGGTTCTAAACGTAAAGGAAGCGAGGATGTTTCAGCTCCCACTATAAAGAAACGCCTACGCCAATCTCTAGATCCATTTGACTTCAAAAAACACTGTGTTTTCTGCGATGTGAACTTTGTTATGTTGATCGTGATCCAAAAACCCTTCCCGATGGCGACCAGCATTTCTATGTAGAACGGGCAGAACCGCGGCACAAGTTTGTCCTTAAGGACACGATCCTAATGAAAAAATGTGGATGAACGTGGAGAGAATGGGCTAGACAGGTTCAAACACGGATCCAAGGAGCTGTGAGTGACCTTCATGCTGCAGAAGCCAGGTACCACAATGACTGCAGAAAAAGGTTTCTGTCAAACGAGAATACATGACAAAGGCGCAGCAGCAAAAAGCATGTGGTACACCTCCTGACAAAGTATTTGCTAATCTTTTTAATGACATATACGAAAACAAAAGAAAAAGTTGGACATCTAATGAACTTTCCGAACTCTTTAACAGCATGGAGGTGATCAAACTAAAACGAACTGTTTGCTAAAAAATTATGGATCATTTTGGTGACAGAGTAGCCTTGGTTTTCCGACTGGCAAAAGTGGTTTGTCTAGCCCTCTTGACTATTTCGAGACAATACATCAATGTGATAAAGCTTGTTGATAACGATGGGGATGAAGATACTGATCTCGACAGATTCGTACAAAGCTGTAGGTAACCGTATTGGCAAAGAATCAAAACAGATAGGTCCAGGTACGATGTCCGTGTCAATCCAAGGTTATGCTTAAAGTACGTCAGTCCCATTCTTCTTTCTCTCTTGAAAACATATCCGACAGATTTCTTTCAAGCAATGCATCGCTTATGATAGGAAATATAATCACTGGAATCGTGTGTGGTGGCCTACACCTCTACAAATTGCTCTTGGAGTTGCATTAGGCAGAAAGAAATCTAATTGAAGATTTCTATGACCTGGGGGTTACTTGCACTTATGATAAGTCCGTCTGTTCAAAGGACAGCTGCTGCTGCTACATCTATTGATCCAAGTCCAATCGGTTCTTCTCAAATGATGGTCTTATTCAAGCGATTGTTATCAGATAACTTCGATGCAGAGGTAGCATCTCCTTACGGACTAACGTAACCTCATTCCTTAGCATTGTTAATAACTCAAAGTCCGCAGTACCAAGCAGGACAACAATTCCGCGCATGAAAAAAAAGAGTTCAACTGAGTGGAATGAAAAGTTCCGGTACTTTTAGTTCAGGTTCATCCACATCAGTGTATATGGGCCCGAAGAAACCACAAATACCTGCAGACATGACAAAAAGAGGTGTGCTACCCTTGAAGATCTTAGCAAAACAGGTCTTATCAGTGAGAAGAGCCAGGGTATTAGATTTTAATTCCTGAAGGAGGTGACCAGTCAGACTCTTGTCCAGAATTTGGTGGGCTTCAAATGTGAAACAGGCACGAAACGAAGGAAGAGAACAAAGAGCAAGTACAAAAACAATGTACCGACCTTTGATAGATGCCAAGCCTCAGACCCATCTACGATCAAAATAGCAATGGAAGAGGGGAAAAAAGCTCACCAAGTTGGCAGGACAAGCAACAACTTTATTTACTACAGACCTCCAACTATATCGTGTTGCACTGAAATGTGCAGTGGGTGTATCCAAAACTTTTTGGGTGATGATTTCATCAAACAGACTCGGTGCATGCACTTTCTCATGAGTTTTGTTGGGGGCCATTGGTTCTCTCATGAGGATAACAGTGGTCTAGAGTATAATATGAAAAGCTGCTTTTGGTGGCGTTGCTAAGATGCTGACTGGCAAGATAATATCCCCAGAATACAAGGGCTCTACGTCTGGTTGTAGAAGAAATCCTTCGCGACACACTAACTTGGTGGATTTCATACCATGAACTTCTTGACAAACTGTCTAAAATGGCTCAGGCCCAGCCGCACATCAAAACACTGGGTAAACAACCTGATCTTACCTGTTTTTCTATTATGATTTTTGTGCGAGCTGAACGGGAAGGTGATTGGCCACTGCAGTTTATGGGCTGTAGAAAAAATGATTCCCATACTTCTTTGCATCAGCACATATTCACTATGCGCGGTTTACGGACTAGTTTACCTCATATCTTATGCAGAAATTGAAAGGGGACATTCTTAACGATTCATGGAGGTGACCTCATGTCCAACGTCACAAGCAGGGAATATTTAATGGCATCTGTGGACAGATATGTTCATAGAAACGACCATTTATGCGTTCATGGACATGGACCACGTGGATCTCACAGGCTTTAACCATGAACAAATCTGCTAACAGTTCGTTGGGCTCTTAGTTTACACACACATGCAGTCGGATATTGAAAGACATTGCGGACATGAAAGATTCGTACCACAAAGATGACCAGAGGCAGTAAAGAGGAGGATGCGTCACGAATAGCATATGATGGAAAGGACAGACAGGTTCTGCGCGAAAAGTTTAAAGTTATGTATAAATCCACTAATGCCTGAGGAACATCCTGTGCAACTTTGTCAAACATTGTCACCGGGAGGATCATATCCAGAAACTGTGAATGTAGATGATAGCTCTTGACGATTGGGACCCTTCAAAGACAGGAATTTGAAATCCATTTGGCCAGAAGGATTCCCACAAACCTATTGCAAACAGAGTCTAAATCCATGGAGTCGGAAATCAAAGTCGACATGCCACTGATAAAAAAGGGCACATGGACTGTTGTGAACTAGTGTTTTCAAGGCTTATGATATTGATACAATCATCGAGATATTGATGTTTAAGTCTGTAATGAAATATGAGCTGGCACTCTATACCGACTTCACTCTTTGATGGCACAAAAGACCAAACCTGAAATGAGAATAGCTAAAGCAAAGGCTACACTACAAAAGGACTCTTCAAGTGGAACATTCCTTCCAGGGCATTCACAAGCGAACCAGATGCAATATTTCTAGATGGATGTGCAATAATGAAGGATAGTGCACTGGCCGTCGAAGGGCGTTTTCAAGGATTATGTGGATGGGTTTGTAAACTACGTGCTTTCCAAATTAACCGTTTCGAGCAATGTAATTTGTAATTTTTGACAGATACAAAGAGAAAAGCATTCAAAGGCAGTACAAGAGTTTCACGAGCTGCAGGACCTACGTTCAGTCCAAAAAACATGTAATTGCACTGTCAACGCCACTGCCTTCCCGAGATGTTGTTCTCAATGTTACACACAACAAGGAGCAAGCTTATTGAGATGATAACCGAGGAACTTTTGGACAGGACGCAGGGGACTCCTATGCCTAGCAATCTCGTTGTTACGGGAAATGCTGACTTCCTGTTGTAGATCAGGCAAGGTGAACGAGTGGAGAGACCAGACTTACGGACTGACCATGAGGAAGCAGACGTCATTATTCCACACCAAGTAGTCCAGTTTGCTTCAAACACCAAGAAGAGTCTTAAAGTGATATCAGATGATACAGACGTTTTTGTGTTGCTATGCACATTACTTACCCAGCAGTGTCAGCTTTCTGCATCTCTTGTCATGGAGCCAACTTCTCCTGAGAGAACTTCAGTCAACATCGGGGGATACGGTTAGAAAACATCATGTCATTATCCACAACTATTTGCAAGCAGCATGCATTGACTGGGTGTGCGATACCGTTGGTTGTTATTTTGGGGTTGGGAAGTCAAAGCTGTAAAAAAGTGCTGAGGCGGGAAATAAGCTGGACAGCATAGGACAACCTGAAATCCGAACAAGCAACTGATCATTCGAGAAGCAACAAGTTCATTGCAGCATGTTTTGGAGAAAAGGTTGTCCAGATGACAACATGTCAGACATCAGATACAAACAGTGGATCGCCAAGATGGGCAGAAAAAATGCTGCATCAGTTCCCAAGCTTAAGACTCTTCCACCTACAACAGAAGCATTTATCGAGAACGTGAAAAGAGCACATTTTCAGGGCATGTATTTGGAGATCGGCATTGAATGGCAAGGGCACCTGACATGGACCCATTGGAGAATGGCTGGGGAAACAGACGGCAGTTTTTGTGGGTTAATACCTGTGGACACTCCCATTACAGAGTGAAATTGCTCCAGAAGCGGTAATGAAGCTGATACAATGTAGGCGTTGCTCAAGTGAAACACCATGCTTGTCTGGAAAGGTGTGGATGCGTGAGTGGACACAGATGTCCTGTTCTGTTTTTTTGTCGATGTGGAGCAGAAAAAGGAACGTGTCAGAATCGCTGGACATCACTAAAAACAACGAATAGAGGATGATAGTGACTCAGATGGAGATAACACTAATGAAGAATGACGATGATCATGCAACTTCTTAACTGCTTATATCTGCTGTCAGGACCATAAATAAATCGGACATGAATTACCATGTTTACTGTAAATTTTCAGAGTAGTCTTGTTCCCATGGGACATCAATACAAATCATAAATACTAACGTCTTAATTGCAATTTAAGTTGTGTTTTTGGATTCCTTGGTCTCAAAAACCTATGGTTTGACACCAGAATAACTAAAACTATCCCATGAATATTAAGAAAGATATTGAGAATTGAAACATATGGGCTGCCATCTTGGACGCCATCTTGAATTTTTTCAAAATGCTCAAGGGTGCCATGAGTGCACCCGATAGATTCTTATTAAAGACACCCTCAGTGATCAAAATCCGAAGAAAACAATTATGCACATAAAATTTCAACGTTTGATTCCCGGCCACCGGACTATAACAGCTAAACAGCTATGTTAGACGAAAAGTAGTTCTCCTATTTTATCTGGAAATACTGAATGGAATTAAGGTTTATTTTTTAAGGTGAAACTTCAACAATACTGTACAGTTGCTTATTCCAGAAGCGGTGTAAATCAGATTTGGATACTTAAAAATTCTAAACAGGTTTTAGAAAATTTGAAGGCACACAATTTTCTCCATTTTTGTCCATTTTTACCGGATTTGTATCTATGTCCTGGACATTCTATTGATTTATATTTTGGTATCTGAAATTTTCTTATTTTCATATCATTTTGGAAGAAACTAGTGATATGGAAAATTTTGAATAAGTGTCAGATTTGTTTTTAAGTTCTTTTAGAATATTCGTCTGCTTGGTAACCGGGAGGTTAAATGTTACAGAAGAGAAGTGAAAATGCGAATGGCCGCGCCCATGAGTATGATGTATAATTTATTTACAACGAATTTGCGTTTGAATTCTAATATATTACGGATGGGATATACAATAGAAAGTTTGAATGTGATTTACGAGAAGGGAGACAGCTATTATACAACTGAAAGTAGCCACTTTATTTGATATTGTTTCCAGTCAGCTGGGAACCATGATGACTGATTGGCACGTAAATTACGTAAGTATTTCACACGTCCTGATTTTTACACGGTGCGAGTGACGAATTGTTTCTGATAGTAATACCCGGTGAAGGCAAACAAATCGACCTGTTTATCAGAGAGATGCTTGACAATGTTGCACTAGGCCTAACTCTCTTTTTACTGTTGTAACTATGAAGCGAACTTTCATTTCTGTGCCAGACTGTGGTCTGTGGTTCTAGTCATAACATAGATATATCGCGATATGGGTCTGTACATAGGCTGTACAATGTGTTACAGATGTACTTTTGGTTTCCGATTTCTTTTTGCGATTTTTATTTGTTTTTGTGGCAGGCCTAATTCATGACTTTTAAGATTAAATCATGTGATCTTCTATTATTTATTGATTCGTTCATATATTCTTACGCTGAAAAGTAAAGCGGTTAATACTAGGAGCACGCGACTGAAAATACACAATAAACAATATATCGCTCTATATACTCTCATTGAAGGAAACTGCAGTCGGTATGTAAATATAAAAATAATGCTACAAAGTTATTGTCGTTCCCTGAATGTCTAGCGTTATTTAAAATACATGTGAATATCATATTTAAAATAAATAAGAATTATATAAACAAAGTTTGCTTGGCAATTTTGTAATATCAACCTATCGCGCGTACATTGACAAATTCGGCTTATTCCTGGCTTCACAGACAGAATAGACTAAGTCGGTCGAGCGTAAATGCGGATAACCAATACATTGTATTATATATATATATATATATATATAATATATATATATATATATATATATATTATATATATATAGATATATATATATATTTATATATATATATGTATACCATGCCCTGGCTGATGTTCGAACATATCTCCCTCTCTGTCTGTCTGTCTCTCTGCCCCCCTCTCTCTCTCTCTCTGTGGAAAGAGAGAGAGAGAGGGAAAGAGAGAGAGAGAGAGAGTGTGTGTGTGTGTGTGTGTGTACTTACTGCTCCAAGCCAAGTGAAATCCGATACTTCGTACTGTAGCATCAGTAATAAACTGGACAGTTATCAAGTTAGATGTCGATCTCAATGTCCCAATTGCATATACTTGATTTATTCCGCATTTTTTGTTAAGTAATGTTGTTTCTGAGACTGGATTTCCATCGTATATCTGAAAAATATTGTATATATAATGGATTGAGGTAATGTTGACCTACGGTATACGGTATTGCATCTAGCTATGTTATACGATATAACAATTCTCGGGGCAGATTAAGCATTATAAACCGCAAAACTGATAAAATAGACGAAATGTAAATGCCATTTACTAACTGGTTACAAGTACAGTAAAATATGATAACTACTGGTAATGTTAACATCATGGAAAATAGTCTTAGTAAAAGACCCTGTGATCTGCCGAACCTTACAAGAGATTATCTGGACAAAGTTGATCTTATAGCAACTTGTGAAGATCAGTCAATACGATATGCCTTTCAGTATTATTATATTGTTGTTGTTGCTGTTTAACTCCAAGCCGTAAATCACTTATATAAAGACGTATCCTATTATACGCCACAAATTTGGTATCTATAGGTCTATGACAACATAAAATGCACATTGTCGTTACACGGGACCTCGCTGAGGCTCGTGTTAAATTTCTATGTTGAGATATGGTTACTAATTGTTTTATGAAAGCTTAAGTGTGGTCCAGTAACAAAATATGAACACGAGGAATTAGTCTGGTCAAACTCAACGAATAATTTCTTTGAGGTAAAATTGAAGAAGTACCAATCAATAATCAAAAAGTCCATTATAACACGATGAATTAGATGTGGAAATGGTCTCAACATGAAGAACAATTACGAATCCCAAACAAGATAAGACCAGGTGTCCGGAAGGAATCAGCGTCTTCTGCTGGCATGCCACACCCGTCGCAAATGTTCCATGGACACCTTTCTAGTTCGATGAACGGGTCAAATTCGGTGAAATGGTCAAGTTTGGTGATGAGGTCAAGTGAAAAGCATGATTGGTGAAACGGAGTCACTGTCTGTGGCCGTGATCCAGAATACTATTTGATATCTCTGACTTCATAATGTTTAACAAGATTCCCGTATCGACCATAAAACTTCTTAACCGACGACTCCAAGCGTCCAACAATGTAACCTTGTGTAAGTAGTTTATTGGCTAGTCGTTTAGCTCTCAGAATAAAACATTCATAATAAGAGCAACTCGCTATTAGATCAACTTTGTCCAGATAATCTCTTGTAAGGTTCGGCAGATCACAAGGTGATCTGGAAATTGAAAGTAATATCTCGCCCATATCACGTACATTTATATTCAATACACGTTTTGTTTGGAAAAATCCGCATATAAACACCCAATGGAATCTTATCAAAGTTAAACGTTATAGCCAACCCCATCTCTGTACGTCAAGTCCGAGTAATGGTCATTAATATAATACTTACAGTTACAGTATCGTTACAAGCGATATCAAATCTTTCAAATTGCAGTTTAAATGTTGATCCAGCTGTTCCAGTCACTTTCCATTTGCAATTTAAGTCATGAGTGTAAGAATTGGGGTAAAGCGGACTTGTTATATACCCAACTCTACCATCCACATTACCACCACATGCATTAGATGTTCCTATTTGAAAGAAATATTCACTGTTAAACTTTATCATTTAAAACATATATCACTGTTACGGGTATGTGTCGGAAAGTTAACGTGAGTTGGTCTTCAATAAGGTGTTACGTATAATTTGTTTAATTGTAACTGCTTAATACCTGCTAAATTTAATGTGTTTTATTTTGTATTAAATTTTTTTAAAGCAGCTGCCAGAGTTGAGCTGCTCTGGAGTCGCTACGTACAATTGAGGTGATGGTCTAAATATAAGTAGCACTAACCTTATGTAATTCTATAATTCAGAAACGTATGACAAGTATTTGGGCATTTAGCCGCCATTCGTTTATTCGGTAAACCATTCGAAATATATCTACGTGAAAAAAAAACCGAAAAGGTTAAATACCGGAAGTATTGATAAATTGTAATTAATTTGTAGACAATTGTCCGTTAGAAAAGCAAACCCACAACTGTAGACCTTTGGTCTAGGATAAATTTTGTTTGCAAATATAGAGTTTACTTTTGGGAGTTTGGTGATCTACAGTAGGATACATTTTAGACAATTTTTGTTCTCCGCCTTTATAACTTTATATCAATCATCATATAACTACTAATTTGTCGCAAAACAAAAAGGAAATTCTGCATAACACACAGATCATATGACACACACACACACACACACACACACATACACACACACAGAGATATATATATATATACGTATATTTATATATATACTATATATATATATATATATATAGTATATAATATTATATATATATTATATTTATATATATATATATATATATATATGCACTCATGTTAAATATATATTCTCCTGTCTCACTCGATGTTATAAACATGTTATTCAAAATCAATTGTCAAATACTCTATAAATATTTTATTTATTACATTTTCCAGTTAAGTTTTGTTAGGCCCTAGATTTACCCAATACACTGTAAGTACGTATATGCTAGTCTACGGCTTGTGAAATGTAAACAAACCACGTTTTGACTCAGGGGTTCGGAAATCTTTTTAGAACTTGATATGCTCAATCAAAACTGGAGCCTGGAAGAAAATACTACGCTCTAAAATGATTCCCGTGCCCCTGTGGTTTTGATTGAAATACATGTACATCACTTGATGCCTCAAAGATCAAGCCAAAATTACCGATAGACCTGGACAATAAACTTGAAGGTAGCCCAATTTGATGTTCATTTTTTGTGCTGTATCTCCAGTGTTACTGGATCTTTTTAAAAACTTTTGAACTCTTGACCTAGATAGTGGATACATTAAACATTTCCAGTGTTTTTCGACCACTTAAACCTATTCCATTAAAACATAATTTCGCCTGCTTTTTAGTCGAGACAGAACAAGTCTGTGCGGAACCAATTTGTTTAGCTTCGATACGGCGTTATAAATAGCTCACACGAAAATCCCTACAGTATGTGTTCAAAAGTTTTTACCATAGCCTCACCATTTCTTGGCATTTATTAGCAAATGTGATCAGTTTATAATAATGAAAATTATCATTACATTAAAGATGGGATTAATTGATCTGATTTTCATTAGTGGCCTGGCACTGTTATTTGACTGGCTTTATGAAAAATATCATAATTTTTCATTCGGCCAATCAAAATACAGTAAAAACCATTGAAAAAAGTGAAAAAGAAAGCTTTTATTAACTGATAAATTTAATAAAAATGTAATAAAATGCAATCTTTGGAACGTGTTAAGCGTTTTCCTTATACTACATAAAAGGGATCAAATATAATACTTACGTATGAGAATGGATACATGTATCAATTCTAAGTATAACAATATTGTATACTTTCATGTTGTTTAAAATCAGTTATGAGTCCTATACTCGTAAGGTTGAAGTTTGTATTTCACAATACATGTTGGTTTGTGTTTTCAGTTTTGTAAAGACAGGATAATGCGGAAGTTATTTACGTGAACTGGCCTTCTTGCTTCAATTTCACCCAGTATATATATATAAATTACAGACCTGCAGTACAATATAGAATAGTTTATAATAATTACTAAAAATATAAACAGCTTTCGAAATAAATACATTGGAGTTGTAACCTAATTGCAGCATTAACGTAAATAGAGGATATTTGACAATTGTCAATATTCCGCTCATTACATTTTCCAGTCATGCTTTCTTATCTGACGTTTTGTGAGCCGGCCTGGGTCAGTCGGTAGCACGCTCGACTCTTGATCGTGAGGCCGGCGGCAGGTTGGTTTCCTGTCCTTAGGATGAGACGGTAAATATAGAGGTCCCGTGTCGCAGTGGGTGTCGGCACGTTAAAGAACCCTCCCTGCTCAATGGCCGTAAGTGCCGAGCATAGGCCAAAATTTGAAACCGTTAAATATCAAACTATGATGAAATACAGGCGCATTAATATATACACAAATTTGAACAACGAAATTATAGATTGAGGAGGAGAAAAGCGGGAATATCAAGACTATAAGTGTATTGTCAATCACATGTTCAGAATTAATATCGGCAAAATATTATTTGATTTCTGAAGCTGAATAGTCAGAAGGTATTAATTTAATTCTTTTTTTTTTCTTGTTTGATTGATCACTTGTAACGAAACCTCGTGACCTGTGATGGATGTTTGACTTTTTAGAAGCATTTTGATTGGCTTAATATAGAATACAACATATTTCATTTACTTTGCATTGCATTGTATTTTTAATCTGCTAAAAATATGAGTGCAAAATATAGATTGTATTTAATTGTAAATAAATATATAATAAAAACTTATTTTGAGAAATAAAGTTCACGGATATCATATTTATCTTAATCAATCATAAACATTTTGTTAACTGCTCTTTCATGGAATATCCATGGCACGACAAAATCATATTAATGAGTTAAACCTCGTTTTCTCGGTTAAACTTACTTTTTCACAAAGTTACCTAGTTCTGCTCCAGTGAATGTGGATTATGAGTTAAACCCAACTTTTCTCCAGTGAATCCTATTTGTTTTGTAACCAACATTAACTGGAGAAATACTAGGGTCAATTTAGACAAACTAGGGTTAACTGCGCCAAAATCACATTAATACTAATTAATGTGATTGTTCCACAGTAAAACTTAATTTTTTGCATTTAAACTAGGTATTTTTAGGTTTAACTCATTTGCAGTTAGCAGTTAAACCTAGTTTTTCTCATTCAAACCTACTTTTTTTCCAAGTAAAGTGTTTAATTGAGAAAACCAGATTTAACTGGAGAAAAACTAGGTTTAACTTAGAAAAAGTTATCAATGTGGGTTGGGCCTGCCAAAATTATAATAAAATTTTACTCGTGAAATAATGTTAAAAACTGCAGCCTGGAATAAGACGCGGAGAGGTTAAACAAGAGTTATGTCCTCTAAAACACTTGGTGATTTCCTGATACAAAACTTGTAGAAACCCATTCATATAATATACAAACCTCAGATACCAAAGCGTAAATCAATAGAATGTCCAGGACATAGATACAAATCCGATAAAAAATGGACAAACACAGACCTCTGGAAACCAAGAGGTGGGATCAGGTGCCATGGAGGAGTAAGCATCCCCTGTCGACCGGTCACACCCGCCGTGAGTCCACAGTCAAGTCCAGTGAAACACGTGAGGAGTGTATCCTCGCCACAATTGGTACAGACGTCTCAACAACCGCCAACGAAAAGGCAACTCAACATTTCACTTAGTGAAACAGAGTAGCCGCAAATAAGACTATCATACCGACCGTAAAACTTGCGGAACGTTGACATTAAACGCGGTTTTCGATATCCCTGTGTCAATAATTTGTCAGTGAGTAGTTTACCTCTGTATATGAAATCTTCATATGTTGTGCACGCCCTGGCATATCGGATCATTTGTGAAATATAAACTCCATATGCAGGTGACTGAGGTATATTACTACTTAAATGTGGAAAATTTACGATGGCAAAGCCGAAATCGTCGCGTGTATCGTATAAATGAAACACACTTTTTGTATTAGTTATTATATTGTCTGAAGTCGATGTGTTTATATTCAATTCATCAAGTAATTACCGAAAGATTTTACTCGAAAATGAAATGTTGACCGTACAAATAACAATCGTTAAAAGAGTGTACATGTAAATGAAATTGATAAAATTTCTCATACAAGACTCACGTGCAAGGCATGACAAATACCCCACGACAATCAGAACTTATTTGTCTTGGTTTTGTCTTGTTCAACCTAATTATATGCAAATTAACTAGTATTAACAATGTCGGTGTCATATCCCTGACATAGGCTAATACATGGGTTTGTCAGGTGCCGCCGACGTTTTCGTCAAAAAGTAACGACAATCAGGTAATGTCTTGTGATATATCCAGATTTATATGCGATGTCGGCATGTTCACGATAAGGCTTGGAAACCTCAAGCTATAGGTAGGACATTCTGTACAAGTCTTTTCTGTCTTAACTCTTGTCTCCGCCCGCAATAACATGTACAATACCTAATTAGGTTTTAGTTTTGATGAAACCTAATCTAAACCTAACCTAAACTATAGTGTATTCTTACGAAAAACAAATCACTCTAACATATGACGACTTGTTTTTTTGATACAATGGAAATCTGTAATCGTACGGTGCGTCCCCATTAAATTCTTCATCGTGTTTCTATAGTTGATATCGCTATATCCTCAGTTACATTTTAAATGATTCAATTGATAACAAATGTCTGGTTCAAAATTTCGTTCACATCGTCACATTTTGTATCTTAAAACAATAACCTTTATTATTACTTCGCTTGGTCGTCGTAAACATATCCTCTTCAATCGCCTTCCTGATTTTAATCAAACTGGGTCCATTTAGAAATTGGGTGGTCTCCTTAGCAATTTTGTCTGGCTGTCCAGTCCACCCTCAACATGGTTATTATTGTTTTAAGTATACTTACCTCGTCATTTTTGCCAGATTTTTGTTGCGAGATTAAAAGTATTTAAGACCATCTCACATTGCTGACTATAAATTTTCAGTCTCTTAATAACGAATTATAAGGTTTGAACTGTTTGAGATAATAACCAAATATGCAAATTAGCCATGGATAACTGCTAAACAGATCCAGGATTCACAATATTACCGGACAAAGACAAAATCTGATCATAAATGTTGTTGATGCATTTGAGCGATCATGCAATATACTTGTTCTTTTAACTTAAAAGGTTCTTACAAAATGACGACATAGAATTTCTTCTATGTATAAATAAATTTTCACAAGGAACAGGGAAATACATGTACATAGTTATGTCGGAGATCTGAAATAGTTTTCAAAGTATTTGACCATTTCTTAACGCCCCGGAGCCCAGAATGAGCCCAGACAACTAGAGAACAGTAAAATCACAGTTCACTCGTTTCGTGAGGGACTTGCAACTCTCTTGCGTCTGTTTCAACAGTGTGCTAGTTCTGTTTGTCATGCCACAGATGTCGGGAAAGACCTAAAATATAATAAGTTGTGACTGGAAGGATCTTCTTAGCCAAGCTTTAAAGTGATATGAGCTGTCGTATAAACATGTATCAAAGAAACATGTCGTCATATGTTAGGGTGATTTGTTTTTTGGAAGAATATACTATAGTCACAGAGTGGATTTAAACGACGGTATGTTTATAATAATTTTCACGGTGTAGTATTTGAGAAACAAAACATCGAGTTTGTGCGTCATCAAAACTAAAACCTGATTAGGTCTTGTAAATGGTTTTGAGGGCGGAGACAAGAGTTAAAACAGAAAAGACTTGTCCCGAATGTCCTACCTATAGCTTGAGAGTCCAAGCCTTATCGTGAACATGTCGACATCGCATATTCTAAGAAATTACCAGGACACCTCTTGGTATATCAAAAAAGACATTCATTTACCTGATTGTCGTTACTATTTGCCAAAACGGTTGGCGACACCTGACAAACATATACATTCTTAAGACTTGCTCATTTGCATATAATTATGTTGGAAATTATTGAACTAGAAAAATACCAAGACAGATAAGTTCTGACCGCCGTGGGGTATTTGTCGTGCCTTGCCCGTGAGTCTTGTACGTGAGATTTCAGCAATTTAATATAATTTATATAAATTTATATGAACTGCCCAACTCCACCGGGCATGGCGGCACTGTTGTAAAACACGAGATACGCATAATTTTCACAGTTATATTGTTTAGATTTTGGCAATGTCAGTATTCATTTCAGGTAACATGAAAGAGTGGAAAACTTTCTTTTAGTGATGTGATATTTTTATTCATATATTGATCCGATTTGTTTAAGGTATTTAAAATAGCGTTGAAAAGCAGATATTTTAAGTAATTCGTGTACTTTCCAATAAAAACCACCTCCTTTATTTTCAAAGTAAATATAAAACACAAAAACCTGGCTTTAACACACGTAATGGTGTTAAGAGCCGAGGTTGCTGATAGATCGAGCGTGTAAAGGACCGAGATCCTCCTGACCGAATTCCTAAGCACATATGATATGGCGAAAGAGTTTATCTGAAAGGTCATTGCATACGGAAATACAGCCGAAAACTTAAATTCTAATAAAACAAATAACTCAGAAGATCTTTTACAACGTTTCACGTGTTGGGAACACACATTTCATCGTATTGTCGTCTATATGTCATGAAACAAAAATCACATTGTGACGGCTAATATCCCTTTAGACAAAGTTAAATATAGCTAGACAAACCCCTTTATGGACTTGCCAGTATACGACAGGGCATTACTAATATAAAACATCTCATACACCAAAGTATAAATCACAATACAAATCCGACAAAAATAGACAACATGGACTTTTGGAAACCAAGAGGTGGGACCAGGTGCCATGCGGGTGTAAGCATCCCCTGTCGACCTGTCAACAGTCAAATCCAAATAAAATACGCGAGGACCGAATCCTCGTCACAGACGTCTCAATGACCACCAACGAAAAGGCAATTCAACATTTCAACCAGTGAAACAGAGTAATCGCAAACAATACTGTAAAATTTGTTGAACGGTGACATCAAACGCGGTTTTTGATATCCCTGTGTCAATAATTTGACAGTGAGTAGCTTACATCTTTTATATGAAATGTTCAAATGTTGAACACGCCCTGGCATATCGAATCATTTGTGAAATATAATCTCCATATGCTGGTGACTGTGGGATATTGCTATTCAAATGTGGAAAATTTACGATGGGAAAGCCGAAATCGTCACGTTCGTCGTATAGCTGAGTTGCCAATTTCCTGTCTGTGTCTATAGTAAGTAAAATGTCTAAGTATGAAGCAAGTGTGCTTGATTCTGTTGTATCTTTAATTTCTAGTTAGTCTAGCTTGGATACTGTATGTGTATATATTATATTTATATATTATGTTTTAGTGCCTTATGGGGGTATAGACTTGTTAGCGCAATTTTAAATTCGCGCAAGTATTTCCAGTAGGTTTGCCATGTATAAAGAATGACAGTATGGATCAATTTTAGCGCTGTCCTTTAATAGCGCAGTGACTTTAGCGCGAAAGGCGATAATATTAAAATACCGCTAAAATAAGTACACGTACAGTATTGAAGGTTCAAAAGTTTTTATCTACCTAGTTCAGCTTTAACTGAAGGACGATGTACACACCTACGGCAGATCTGTGTTAAATATATTTAAACGTCGATCTGAACAAATCATCGAGTCTATATAATTAACTTCCGCATACTTTGCCTTTGAAAGACCGAAAATGGAAACCAATATGGATATCAATTTGTAACGAGAAACACTTCAGTCATTGACTGGCGAATAAGAACAGCATGGAGTCTGCAGTTTTGTTATATGTAGTCTTGATACAAGTGTTTACGCTTATACGTAAGTACAATGTATACCATTTGATCTCTCTTGTCCTGTAGGGTAGATACAAATCATGGCATCCAAAGAGTGTGTGTGTATGTGTGCGTGTGTGTGAAAAGACGGGAATTTAATATTTGTGTGTACGTTTAAGAAAACAATACATTTATTTGTGTTCATAAGCACTTTAAACAGGCTTCAGTGTATTTGGGAATGAGGCCATAGATCTCTTTTGCATTTGATAATAAAGAAATCAAAGATAAAATAGACAGGCATCTAACCCATGCTGGGTTAAAAAGGTTATAGTTAATTGTGCCTTATTCTTGCCATTCGACCATAATTGTATAAACCTGCAGGAGTACCGCATTGTAATTTTGGAAAATCTCCATCCGGGTTAACAATGCAACAATAGAAGTAATTTGCGCACAAGTTAAAATGGATTGTCATGCCTTACTGGTTTTAATGTATATATGTATGGAGTATTTTCACTATTCGTTATAACGTGTTAAGTTGTTTGATAAACGCAGACATATGCACAAGGTATTTGGTGAATCTACACATATGTCAAACAATACCTTTACACATGGCAGGAAGTTACGCTTTCAAATATGTTCTATCGTGGTTAGTCTAGCCTATAAATTTCCATACGATGGTAGACTTCCGAATTTATATTGTTATTACACAGTTCAGGTGTATAATTAATAATCATTTCTGTAATATCTAGTTATTATATAATACGATTTGAGTTTTACATTGTCTTTGATAAAACATAAACTATGACTGTGTAGAATCAGTCTCACTTATATTATTGTATTAACGAACTTATAGGAACTATAGTACGCTCCACCCTAAAAATTTTCTTGGTGAACTTGTTATCGACACGACATATAAATACCTATGCAATAATACCATGTTTAATTGATAAAATTAGGACTCTCTAAACTTCTTAACGCTTAAGTTCCAGAATGTAAAATCTCAAATACCTAAATATAAATCTACAGGGTTAAGTGTTTGTCCAATATTCACCAAATAAGTATATATATCCTGGACATACTGGATATTTAAACTTTGGTATCTGAGATGTGTTAAGGTCCAAATTGTATTAAACAATTCATTAATGATCATACGATAAACAAACCATTACGAGAGGAACTTAATTAACCCGTGAACCGATGTAAACGATTTATTTTTCACCAATCATACGGGTTAAGCTTAGATGAAAGTCATTCAAGGCCATGTACGATTAGACATTGCTTCGAATGACATCTTCCACTGATATGATAAGCTTCACTTCCTGTTTTATATATGACCTTCAGAAATTGTATGTTTAGGAGATAAATACAACAAACCAATGGTCCGACTTTGAACAATCATATAACTACGACAGGATGTCAAAATAAGGTATAGAACGAAAGTAATCGTACAACTTCATCAGCAGCATCATTGGTTATGTACAGATCACGGGCGCGTTTTATGAAGAGGTCGCTCGTCCTAACTCTTTAGTTTATTGGCCGTAAAACAAAATTAAGGACCGTTTTATTACATACCGTGTGTCCCAGTAAACCTGGAAAGTGTTTTTTTAATGTTAACGTTAAGGTCAAGGAAATCATCAGGTTATCAATAAAATTGTATGTCAAAGTCGTAATCAAATTTGCATTTCAATACGAAAGAGACACTCCATAACTCTAGATCATAGTAAAACCCTTAGAATTCTGACATACTCTATTAGCAGTTATGTTGCGATCATTGTTGGTATGAATTTTCATAGGAACAGTCTTATTTTAACGAGGTGTATACATCTCATCTGTCTTAACTCCACATAGCCACTGGATTGAAAAATACAGGGAACTACCCCTGCACGTAAATAGACTCGACCGTTGACTTGCGCACTGAAACGTTGTTTACAATCATCCGGTTTCATCCCCAGCAAAGTTCATGAATAGAATTTAGTGATCCACGATTATTTGAGATTTACTGTAGGTTGAAAGGTAATTAGTGGGTATAGAAGTTTATGACTCTGGTCATATTTGATGACTGTATGGATAATATTCCCACGTGACGACATTTTTACGAAATATTTACAAACAATCTTTTCCAAAGTTGCTGGGAACACACAATAGCTTAGATCTTATGGCATATTGACAAAAATTCAAATACGATTTCAACTGATAGTTTATGAATACGTATACCTTATACGTTATATTTACAAATATAAATACCGACCCTTACAACATAAATAGATAAACTGATTTGGTCGTACTTCACAAATCATTAATCTTTGTGAATCAGTTTCAAGTCGTAAGTATTGTCCAAAGTTCTCAGACTTTCCTAAAACAGTCCCAAGTTTACTTTAATACATATTGTCGAGTTTTTTATGTTGGTTATCAAGCACAACTTTAAATGAATGCCTTCCTTTTAGTTTTCACATAATCATACGGTGTTCAATTGTTTGTGGCCCATTGGATTTTTCGAACAGGGCATCTTCGGACAAATAAGACTATACTTAGATTAGTACAACCTTTCATTCAGAGTTAAACATGTAATAAATTTGCTTCGGAAAAAGTGAGCAAAGTCTATGCTGAGCGTAAAACTAACTTTTAATAAAATGCTTGAGTAAAACAAGTTTGTGATTGTTTTTGTGAGAAAAAAGGTACGGACTGTAGAGCTTAATATCAAATTATCAAATTGTTATCAAATTATCTAGTTATATTTTGTGAGGGTTTAGTTTTACTGTATCGTCTTCCAATCATTTAAAGTCCCGTGACTGTTCAGATTCGCTAAAATGAAATATCATTACTTGTTGCTTGATTCACATATTTAGCATTCTTATGACAAATAAATCAAATTTAGCGCAGACATGCATTGCAATGAGTCAGGATATGAAACAACATATAGACACCTCTAATTAGCAATCGTCAGTGTACCGTTCATTGCTGTTACCTTGATGGGGAAATTATGTAAAACATACATACAAGTAAATTTGTAGGAAGTGTTTTTTTTTTCTAAAGCTCCATTGTTTCATTTCATCTTAACTCGTACAGACTTTGAATGAGTTTGTACGAGTTAAGATGAAATAATTTAATGGGTTGTATCCATGAATGTTTGATTTACATGAATTACTCACACTTAATCATCGTATCAAGATATACTTACCAAGATGATAGCTGCCTCTGCCGGCGAAGTAATTATTAATTTAATTCATTTCCACAGATAGTACTTAGTACTAGTAAATAATTTTAGAATCAAACAGTCGATGGATTCGACTCAGCCAATCGATAGTTACGAGTCCGCTAATTTATAGGTAAGATTTAAGTAAAATATGGATGACTAAACGATTGTGTACGTAAACTTCATAGGCATGTGTTTTCCCATATACTATTCTAACTGTTTTCTTTCCGTACTCATAGTGTGTGGCTTTTTTCTGCAATTATATCAACCTAGTACGTCCTGCACCATTATTTCCACCACTCTAGTGTTAATCAAATTCCAATACAAAATAAACAGATATAATCGATGTGTATACTATTTTGTTTGAAATGTTTAAACGTCAATACCTGTTCAATTAGGGTCATCTACTGCATGTGGTGGTAATGTGGATGGAAGTATTGGGTTTATCAAGACTCCGAAATTCGGTAATAATTACAATCACAACTTAAACTGTACATGGACAGTGACTGGTAAACCTGGATCTGTATTCACTCTAACATTTAAAGAATTCAACATCTTTTGCAGTGGAGATACTGTCACTGTAAGTATAGTATTTATTACAATCTCTAGGAGTTATGCCATACGACCAGAAATGCATTTGTGCATAAATGTTTAAATCGCATGATTTCACAGGGTGTAGTATATATATATACGTTTACTATATTCAACCATTTATATTCCCTTAATGATTTAAGCGTATGAGATTATGCTTCAGACTTTCTTATGACGTTTTATCTTTATTTTTTTAGGTGAAATATCACAAAAGGCAAATGTATTAGGCGACGCTGAAACAAATTTCTATTTCATAGATAAATCTAATACGTTAATGAAGAATAAATGTTAACTGTAAGAAAATCAGCGAGCTCTTAAATACACACAATAGAAGGAGTAAAAATTCCATGCCGATCATATATGCCGTCTGACAGTGATCATATCAAAATACACAAGAACAACATTTTATAATGATTATAGTGTGTGTGTGTGTGTGTGTGTGTGTGTGTGTGTGTGTGTGTGTGTGTGTGATCATTAGGCTGTAAGGTGAGTCATAACGATTTCTAGAACAATGGTGCTGCCTAAAAGAGTATATCATAATCTACTGATACTGAAATACCACATACAGGGTTACTCTCTACCCTCGCGGATTCCAAAGAATTGGAAAATGTTAATATTTACTCATATGCATATTGCATGTTTAAGTCTGTGTTATTTTACTTTTTCAGATATACGAAGGAGAACAATTATCAAAAACCACAATACTTAACAAAACATGCGGAATCGGCAAAGTCATTGATATAGGGACTTTAAAGTCTACGTCTAATGTTTTAACTGTCGAATTCATTTCTGATGCTGCAAACCGAAGCACCGGATTTCATCTGACATGGAATGGTACTTACACATAATTTATTTATCTATATATTCTATTGAACTACAACACATTTCGTTTTCCTCTCATAACTCTCATTTGAATATGAATGTTGTTTTATGCCACACAACAATTTTTTCAGTCATATGGTGGGGGGCACCTGGAGGAGAAAACCGGGTTATAATGTACCTGGGAAGAGATAATATTTTGCAAGTAATCTGGCAAACTTTCTCACAAAATCAGCTGAGGTAGTAGTAGTACTTGAAACCGAGTTGACTAGAGGTAAGAGACTGTATGGTTAAAATCACGATACTCTAATCACTCGACCACGTAGTCCTCCATAACGCTCATTCCTCCTTTTCCTCAAGGTTTGCTATTATTGAACCTTATGTTGAAGCTTACTAAGAATACAATAATGTCATTATGATGAAAACAATGTAATCTTGAGGGGATAAAAATAGAGTTCAATACAGTGAGCGGTATTTTAAATGTTTTCAAATAGTATTAACAATACAAAAGTTTTACTTTTACAAAAGAGGTCAAATAAATGCTCACTACAATTTTTTTTTTCGAAAAGTTTATAATTAATTGATGGTATTTGAGCGAAATACTTCAATTATCGATTAGTACCGCAATACCAGGTACAGGGTTTACATTCCCCCCAGGGACTCGGACGGTCCACCAGCAGTAAAAACGTCCCAGTGGTAATTAATATTATTCTCTATACCAAAGTTACATTTTTACAAAGGAGACCGAAACAAATGGTCAAGTAACAAAGAGTGATTTTTTATACATCTTCATTTCACATATATTTTAGTTTAAAGGCATCTCCTCATGTATTCTATATCACACAATTCATACTTTTCTTTTGACCTAACGTTAGCAATATGTGTTTTGTTGTCACTATTTTTATCACCACAAGCAAAAAGAGCACATCTTTAGACAACTTTTTGGGTAACAGCTGCTGATTTTAAGTAAACATGAGATTCGTGTGCGACATTTAAACATTGGCTGATCATTATCACAAATGATTCCGATAGTTCATCTGTGAAATGTTTGTGAAAATTACCAAGGATACAAATCGTTTAAGTTAACGGTATTATAATCTGGAAACATAAACGTAAATGAATTGCGAAACAAAAAGTTTGGTAATGTTATTGAAAACTGTATTCGTTGCAAGGAAATTGTTTAAGACGATTTCGCTGTGTTCAGAATTCTTCAATGAATTTAGTTTTGTATATAATGACGTCATCTCACATTTACGATCATTAGTCGCGTAAGATATGAAGTTGTAGTCCGTCATGTTGAACTGGAGAAAAAAACCGATGATACAACGTTATTACTTTCCCAACAATACATTTATTCATGAACGTATAACACAATCTGTAGTATTTTAAAAAGGCAGAAAGTATTTGAAAGTTTGTCCTTAGATTTTTAACACAGGGGAAATAATAGATACTTGTATTTTGTAGAAAATCTTCTTGATAAAAAAAAACTGAATGCGTACTATATTGAACACTTTGATATCGTACATTTACAATGTTTTCATTTATAACAGAGACAAAGATATCCCAAACTAACGGAACAACACCACAGTCGGAAAATGATAACGGATCCACAGTAACTTCTCCGGTGGTGACAACATCATTAACAGGTGAATAATACTCATAATAATGATAATCATAACGAAATAATAATAATAATAATAATAATAATAATAATAATAATAATAATAATAATAATAATAATAACTAGAGCTGAGCTTTTTGCTGAAGCAAAAAGGGGTCATCCGACCATAGCTGAGGCTACAGTTTTAATACAGCTTCAGGTGAACAACAGAGCAAAGTACCGAAGCTACAAACTTGATATCTTTAAAACCCAATCTTGATATTTTGAATTGAAATGTTCACTTGCAGCTGTGACCTTCAGCTTTGATCCGATGATCTTGAAACTCCCCACAAATATTATTCAGCATATTGGCTATAAATCTTCTACACTAACGTGTATATACAAGTTCTATAGTTTTCAAATTGAGCTGCAACCTTGACCTGTGATCGGATGACTTTGAAATTTCTGTAAAAATATTCTTCAGTCCATTCCCTACAAATCACTTACATTAACCTATATATAAAAGTTATACAGTATTTGAGCTATTTTGACTTTAATTTTCAGCTTGAGCTGTGACCTTGACGTTTGACCAGATGAACTTGAGACTTCCCACAAATATTCGTCAGCTCTTTTCCTACAAATCGTCATCAACAATCTATATATTTGTTTTTTTATTGTTGTTTAACGTCCCATGCAAGAATATTTCACCCAAATTTTGGCCTATGCTCGGCATTTACGGTCATTGAGCAGTGAGGGTTCTTTAACGTGCAGGCACCTACTGTGGCACGGAACTTCGGTTTTTCTTGTCTCATCCGAAAGACAGGAAACAAAACTGTTGCCGGCTGGACTCAAACTCACGCCCTCACGCAAAAGAGTCGAGCGTGCTTCCGACTGAGCAAGTTTAGTAGTTACGGAGGAGATGATGCCACAAAATCGGTCATGAAAAAGTAAAAAGGGAGATAAATACTAACAAAGAATGTTGAAACTATAAACATTTGTATTCATAATTAGTGGATTTATATTTAAATTATTTGACGTGAGGAATAGGTACCGTTTGCATAAGAAAAAATAGGATGACTGGTTCAACTGCTTGGTGTCACCATTGTCGACTTATTAAGTGAATAAATGACGTTAGTGGATATTTAGCCTATTGAATTGTGTAACTAAATAAATCTTACCCTGGTACCTAAAATGACCCGATTCATAATTTCTGTTACTGCTCCTTGGAAAATGTCACTCCTCCCTACATTTTTATGGAAAAGATACATCAACACGGATTTCATGCATATATTAGGCCTAATTATGATCCACGGAGGACCCGCTTGAGTCCCGAAAGGCCAAATCTTGGTACAGATCTAACTAAATTATTCTCTTGAACCAGTGATCAAATGTCTTTAAAGTTGTTGATGTCAATATCTACAGGGCTTGCAAATGAAAACTAAATACTAGTAGGTCATTCCATTTTTTCTGTCTAGCCTTGTCGGCGGATTGGTTTTAATAAAACAGTAAAACACAAACATATTGGGAATATAGCTCTTAAATGTATAGTTAAAAAAGAATATCTTTTTCATCAATGTTAAAGTCATATTCCGGGAACGTTATTGTGATTTTCTGGA